>CM045462.1:1510801-1625801 GCA_024666655.1 Dascyllus trimaculatus | reverse complement strand
TGGGTCCTCTTTTACCTTTTATTTCAGCATACTTTTTTCTCCACGTAGCCCTTTCATGAAAATGTTGGACACTCCTGTCGCTGAAAAGGTCATCTCCTGTTTTTTACAGACAGCACCAGAGAACACAGGCAGACAGAAAATGACCAAAGATTGCAGACCAGTAGTGACGTAGCCCTGGGGGTGACTGGAACAGCCTGCTGCTCATGGTTACTTTGAAAGGTAGGGGAGGTTGTCAGTAGAATGGGGTATATCACTTTACTCAATACCAATAATGGGTTTTTTTTAGCTGCTCCCAATAAGGTTATGTACAGTTACTGACACGAAGCAGGCAGTTGAGTGAAACAGAAGACATTTTATCACCTGAATTCTGAGAGATGACACACGGCCTCCAGCTTGTCAGTGAAGTTGGTCGTCTGAAAAGCAAGATAAGAAATTTATTCTGTCTGTGCATAGACAGCAGGGACAAAATGATGAAAGTACAGCCCTGTTTGGTCTGTTGTAGCAGGGAGGACAGGGGCATCACTATGTGTAGATAGGCATAGCTCACTACAGATGTCCTCAGATTCTAAACAAGTTAAGGCTTAAGGACCTTTCTTGGGGTCACCCAGTAGGTAGAATGCCCTGATTAGTATTCACATGCATACTGTGAAACCCTGTGTAGCGTCTAGCCAGTGGGAAATGTAGCTGAGTTCTGGGCTCAGTTTGTGTTTGGCGGAACTGTTTGATATCTGATGTCTTTGAGACCAAGTTAGGATGTATGCAAATATGCTGACGGGGACTGTCAAAGCTGCACTGCAAAGACGCTCTGATGTGTAACTGGATCAAACTGGAAAAGACATGTCATTGATGCTAGTGATCAGTAAAACAGCTTTTAACTGAGATCTGATATCAGGAACAAACACGATGTGGACTGGAAGGTATTACTCTCAGTGTGTGTAAAGCATAGATTTGTAATAGTATATCTTTAAGGAAGATTGACTGTATCTGTCTCTACTATTCTGGTCTATTTCTTTGGCAAGAGGTAGGAGTATAACAGCAGACCTATGGCAACTAAAGTCAAATAATTAGTTGTTTGTTGTGTTTGGGTTTTTTTACACAAGGTAGCTTTCACTGTCCAGGACAAAGTTAATGTGAATATGTTTTCCATGTCGGCGTGTGAGAGCATAGGTTTATTTCTGTAGATGGTTCTAAATGGCTTTGGTAATCCACTGACACAAACCAGCTGACAGTTGTGATTAGTTTGGAGATTAGTCAGATGATGTGTTGGGACGGTTGGTGTTCAGACCAATGTCATTCCTGCATAAAGCAATGCTGCAGTTTTTATATGAACATCAACCTTCAGGACGGGGAGACAGTGTGACCTCATTGACTTTCCTGACAGTTGTTAGTGTGTGACAGGCTGGTTTAAACATTTCTGCTGATCTGTGGCTTTTCACCACAACATTCTGAAGTTTACACAGAGCTATGAAGAACATCAACCACATAGTGAGTGGCAGCTCTGCAGACTGACTCACTTTGTTGATGAGAGAGGTCAGAGGAGAAAGGCGGTGTTTAGAGCTGACAGAAAGGTTGCAGTAATGCAGATAACCACCCTGTACAACTGTGCTGAGCAGAAAAGCTGCTCATAATATACATCATGTCCAAATCGGAGGTGGATGGGCTGCAAGGCCAGAAGACCACATTGGGTTGCACTCCTGTCAGTCAAGAACAGATATCTTCATTTCTGCTGAGGCTGCAGACGGTAAGCTTGTTCCACGTTACAACGCAAAAGTAATGTCAGACTGGTTCCATGAGCATGAAAGGTCCTGTGTCCAGTGCTTGTCTGGAGAATTTGGACTTACACGTCACTGACCTCCAAAATGTCTGTTGTTCTGTTTGTATTGTTTGTCTGTTCTCCATTGACAAACAATACTATATATATTAGTGCTGTCAAAAACATTGTGTTATTAACGCGTTAACGCAAATAAATTTTAACGACGTCAATTTTTTTATCGCGAGATTAACGCGGGCGGGGGCATGGTTGGCGAGGTCGAGGGTGAGGTGTTCGCCGTCGGAGTCCGACAGGATCTCCTGCTGGTGGTGGTACAGCAGCAATATTCTCGCTCGCCTTTCTGTCGGCTCCTTTTCTGCGTCCCGAACCGCGTGCTGCTGATCCAGATGCTCCGCCAGGTGACGGCGGCCTGGGGTGCGCGCATGACGATTGACAAGACCAGAGTTATCTGTGTGTGTTGTCAGAGTGAACTGAGTTATCATCGTAGTACATCCCGTCTGTAATACCACGTGATGACCAAACACAGCTGACGCAAATTCTCCGCCTCCTCCTCGTATAAAATGATAATTCAAGGGACATTTAGAATAGATAAAAAAAAAATGTGCGATTAATTTGCGATTAATTGCGAGTTAACTATGACATTCATGCGATTAATCGCGATTAAAAACTTTAATCGATTGACAGCACTAATATATATCTATCTAATATATATATATATAAATTGTAGCGTACAAAGGAGCACAACATTCCAAGCTATCAAACAGATAATCCAGAGACGGTTTCTCAGAGCTGCAAATTGGGTAAGAAACCATTTCAGGAGACAGCTAACCCAAATCACCCCCTTTTTGGAGACGACAGGATGTCTCCCTCCTGCACCAGAATCTGATAAGGGTCATAAAAGTGCCAAAAGGTGAAGAAAACCATACACCTCGGGAGAAGACACGAGATGGCCCTCCTCCTAACACAAGGAACTCTTTGATGATTGGAACTAAACACTTCTAAATAACAAAATCAAAGAATTCAACGTCTCTGGAGTGATGATCCCAACATCTGGACTCTGTGATACCAGGTTGATCAGGACCAGCATGGAAGGAGAACACATCGAATCTGAAGTGTTTATTGAGATGCATACACCAGACCACCAACAACCCCCTCCTCTCTATCACAGATCACAACCATAAAGACAGAGAGACCTTTTATCCTCAGCATATATACTTTTAAGTCAAAATTTTCTTATAATTGAATGTATATGCTTTTATCTGTAGTGACATTAATAGTTTACTTTCATGTAGCCTAGAAGTCTACTATTTGTAAGCTTATTCTTGTGTCTTATCTTCTATTATTATTATCTCAGGAACCATGTGAGATAAACATATTATGTTTGGTGTCGTTTTAATCACACATTTATTGAGATTTCAGATCTGTGATCATCATAAACATTTAACAATTGAATTTGCATGTTTAAGAAATGATCTTAAAGTATGCTCTAAAGGTATTTGGCCTCTGATCTCTCCTGGACAGTGAAGCTCAGACCACCCCCTGGGATGGACACAGCCACGATTGGTCAGATGCTGATTTGAATTTGGCTCCAAACTTTCTATATAAAAGGAAAGTCACTGGAATGCAACTTGGGCTTTTTCTTTCTTTTCATTTCATTCAAGGGCTTTTTACTTCTTTTTAAGGGCTAGACTTTTTCTTTAAGTATGTTTTAATTTGGGCTTTTAAAGGTCTGTTTCTTTTAGCATTTTTCTTAAATCAAGATTTTTACTTAAGAGGCTATTTCAAAAGCTCTTTACAGAGTTTTTCTTTACACAGCGCAACTTTCAACAATGGTTGTCAATATTTTCGTGAGTTTTATTTTTTCTATGATTAACTTGAAGTTAAACCTCTTCAGCTAACTTTGATAATGCAACAGCACGGACATTTTCTTTTAACTATGAGCTTCGACTCCTAGTGTTTGTACTTTGGTACATTTTTACAAATAACTACACCAAAGTGCCTTCTTATCTCTGCGTTCCTGATCTAACGCATCCAGCAGACCATCACAGCTGGACAGCCTACAGCAGCCTTCCTCTCCCTCCATCAAGGGCTACGCAAGTATCGTTTTCCTTCTGCTAAACGGGTGAATTTATAAATTACGATTAGCTTCCAATTCCAAAATGATTCTAAATTCATCACCTTTCTATCAGCTGCTTCCAGTGACGATCACAGTTAATTAGCTTATCTGCATTCATTCATTCATTCACTGTCTGTTGTTATGTCATCGTTGTTTATTGTTTGTTTGTAGTGTTAGTTAATAAATATTTGTGTATAATTATCATCGGTTCTGCCGTGTATTTCTTTGTTTGGGAACTGGAGGTCAATGAAATCAGAATTTACAACTTTCAGCTAAGAGACTGATCAACTTCATTCAATTAAAGTCTCTTTGAGACTTAATCTAGAATGATAATTTTCTCAGTAATCTGAGATGGTGCCCCTTCATTAACGAGTGCAAATTTTCATTAAAAAGTGTAGTTATTGGGCCGCCATATAGCTCACTGAGTTAAGGCGCTACCATGTGGGCGCAGGTCGCCAGCAGCGGTCGTGAGTTCGAGTCCAGCTCACGGCCCTTTGCTGCATGTCTTTCTCTCTCCTCTGTACCCCCTTTCACCCTGTCTCTCTCCTGCTATCAATAAAATGGAAAAACTCCCCAAAAAATATAAAAAAAAAAAAAAAGTGTAGTTATACTACGCTACAAATATTGGCGCCCTGTACGCTACAATATATACATATATATATATATATTTATATTACTATATATATAGTAATCATATCATCATAATCCCTGCCCTGCCAGCACACCTGATTGCTGGAATCAGAGGCAGCTGTGGGACCGGCGCACCTGCAATCCATCACCACCCACTACAATAAAAACCTTGGACATTCAGTCAGACACCGCCAGATGATAAAGACAGTTTCACCCTGCTTCCTGCCGGTCCCCGCTGCCTCTCCTGCCTGTTCCCCGCCTGCATCCCTGCCCGCCTCCGCCGAACCACTGCCGGCTGTCGGTACGGTCCCGGCGACTCCATTTGCCAGCTACCATGCCTAACGTCTGTCTCTGCTGGCTGCCGGTCTCCGGCCTGCCAGCGATCTCCTGTCCAGCGAACACCTGCATCTCTCCTCATTCCAGGAGTCAGCCCCGTTAGTTCTAACCTCAGCCCGTGACAGTGTGTGTGTGTACCTCAGACAGAACCAGGCTCACCCCAACTGGTTGAGCCTGGTTCTGTCTGAGGACAGAAAAAAAACTACAAAATCCAATTTTTATTTATTTATTGCAATTTTAGGTCCCGTGTGTTCAAACATTATATCAAAATGAAAAAATAACTGTACCATGACACAGGTGAGATTGGGCTGGAAAAAAAGACACCAAGAAAGGCAAGATAAACAGTTATGTCGTCTGTGATAAAACTATACATTGTCCAGGATATAACACCATTTCTAAAGCTGTAAGTGTTCCCAGGAGCACAGTGGCCTCAAAAATTGCCAGACTGAAGAAGTTTGGAACCACCAGAACTCTTCCAAGAGTTGACAGTCCAGCTGAACTGAATAACTGAGCAAATGAAGGTGCCTGTTCAGGGAGGCGACCAGGGACCCAATGGCCAATCTAACATAGTTTTAGAGGTCTTCCACAAAAATTTAGAACCTCCCCAAGGACAACCATCTCAGCAGCACTCATCAAACAGGCCTTAGTCTGAGCAACAGGACAGAAGTCACATGAGTGAAAGACATGACAGCCTGCTTCGAGTTTCCCAGACTGGAACTTGGTGTTGTAGCATCATGCTATAGCGGTGTTTCTCAGCAGCAAGCACAGGGAGACTGGTCATACCTTAGAGAAGGATGATGAACACAGATAAATGGAGAGAAAAACCTCTTCTAGTGTGAAACCGGGGCTACATTTTACTACTCAACAGAAGCACACATCCAAGACAAGGAATGTTACCCTGAGGTTTTAAAGGAGAAACAGTAACTAAATAAAATCAGCATTTCTAATGTTGTAATTACCCAACTACATGAGATGAGGAGGGATGAGGCAACAGAAACAACTGCATTTTTAACTGTATTAAGACACTGAATGTAGCCACAGTACCATCTACCTTATAGAGAATGATAGTGAATCTCAGTTAAGTAATGGAGTTACACCAGAGAGACTTTTAGCAATTGGTCATAGCTTGGTGAGACTTGAAAAGTTTCAAACCAGTAATAGAAGATGCTATTTTTAGTGGTTAGTTTCAGTAATAGCTTTACATACTCCATGTGCAGACATAACGGTTCCCACATTGAGTTCCAACCTGCAGTCATTGTAGTGGCCTCTGAGTAGCAGTCACTAAAGATAACCTCCTGACTTAGCAGTAGGAGTTGTTCCAAATAAAGATCATATCTTTTAATTAAACGTCTGCTTAGTTGAACTAGAGAGAGAGAAAGAAGAAGACACCTCAGGTATTGGTTCTACACCCATACTTGATGTTTTATATCTTTGGGAATTTCATGGTTGATCTGACTTGTAGAATTTATATTGCCATGGCAGATTCAGAGCTGATGGGGTGTTTCAGTGTCTCATAACATTACCAAGAGTTTGCAGAGAAGTCCCACAGCGATTGAAACTGCTTTTATAAGACAGCACACTCTTTTTTTCTTTATCACTTCTGACAAGTTTTCAGATTGGGCGAATGAAAGCCCAGCTTTACAGTTTAATGGTTCAAGTCTTTTCTATATGCCATGTCCATTGTGTCTGAAGTAGGGGTGTTTTTATGGGTTTATGTTTCCAACATATTGGAACCCTCACTGTTGATTTTCACTGCTCTACCAGCTGTAGCTGTTTGTTTAGGTTTGTTATTATGATTCACAAGTCTAAGACCCACAGTTCACACGGTGTTCAAACTCTAAAGTGCTTTTAATCTCTGCAAACCTCTTTCATCATTTGAAGCTTTTCAGTGTAATTCTGTCTGACAGCCAAGAAGACATACTTTGGCAATAATGAAGCGTAAGCACAGCAGAGTGTTTTCCCTGGACTGCTCTGCTCTTCATTCTCTTTTTCCAGCAAATTACAGAGTCGTGAAAAAGTATTTGCAGAAGTCTTCTATTTTTACATATTTGTCCCACTTAAACATTTTAGATCATCAGACGAATTTTAATGTAAGACAAAGACAACCCAAGAAAAACACATAATGTAGTTTTTACATGATGATTTTATTTTTTGAAGGAAACATGCTGTCCAGCCCATCTTGCCCTATGTGAAAAAGTAATTGCCCCCTTAGCTACCAATCTACCAAGTGACCAGATTAATTCAACAGTTAGGTTCAGTTTCACCATCCACACTAACATATGATCACTGCCAGGCTTGTGGAATCTAAACATCACTAAATAGAACCTGTCTGGTATTGTGAAGTAGCTAAAAGGTCTCAAAAAGCAGCACATGATGCCACGTTCTAAAGAGATTCAAGAACAGATGAGAAACAAAGTCATTGACATTCATCAGTCTGGGGGGTTACAAAGTCATTGCTGAGGCTCTGGGACTCCAGAGAAGCACAAATGGTTTATGCAGACAAAGAGCCAAAGCACCCAAGCAGGTCCACCTCTGAGTCACTCAAAAAGAACAAAATGAAGGTTCTGGAGTGGCCAAGTCAAAGTCCAGACTTAAGTCCAATTGAGACTTAAGTCTCATGCTGTGGTAAGACCTTAAAAGGACAGTTCATGATCAAAAACCATCTAATGTGACTGAATTAAAACTATTCTACAGAGAAGAGTGGACCAACATTCCTCCATGGTGATGAAAAAGACTGATCATAAGCTGGAACAACCATTTAACTCCAGTTGTTGCTGCCAAGGGTGGCTTAAAAAAGTTATTAGGTTCAGGGTTGCAGTTACTTTTTCACAGGGGTGATATAGGCTTTAAATTAATATTTAATAAATCATTATTAACAAACTGCATTTTGTGTTTTGTGGGTTATCTCTGTTATTCAATAACATAAATATTAGTTTGATCATCTTGAGCTTTTTAATGTGAGAAATATGCAAAAATAGCAGATCTCTGTAGGGGACAAATACTTTTTACAGCACTCCAAGTAATCAGAGCAAATTAGAGGTACTCTCTTGCCTTACTGTTTAGTTGATCACAGTGCACAGCTCTATAAAATAGGACTGACTTAATGTATGACTTGCCATTGTAGAAAATAACCTTAAAAGATCTCTGAACACACATCTCCATGTACTTGTATACTGTACTTCTTAAAAACTGAACATTGCCTGCTGAGCATAGCAGTTAGTGTTCACATCCAGAATGCAGTAATCAGGACTCCAGTGTGCGATTTTTGGTTGTATTTGCAACCAAAAATCTGAGAAGTGCTGCTAAACATTTTCTTTGGTCACAGTAGTGCACCTGACTTTTAGCAGGTCTGTCTGTGTGCGTCTCTGGGCAGCCCACCAACATAGATAAAAATCTCTTCCCCTTTGGTAAATCTGACATTGTGACACCTTATTTCACTCTCTTCAAATTCATTTTTGGTCATACGCCTGTCTTAGCTGTGGTGTTGCAGTAACTGGGTGTAAACTAGAGCCTTACAGCTACTGACAGTCTGCATGAAGATCAGTAAATTCTAGTGTCCACGTTATTGGTGCTGGCTGTTGTGGCCACTTAACGTACTTAAGAACACCAGGATGTTTGGATCTAATTCATTCCAGAGTGTCAAAAGAAATATTCACAACATAAATTTACCCAAACACTGACAGAAATTTCAGTGCATAAAGTTTGACATTGGAATGTTTTAACGTTGTTCCAAAACTCCTGTCCCTTCACAAAGAACCTCGGTCTGTCATTTCATAGTGTGTGTTGTGTTTACCTTTCACTAATAAAAGCAGTGTTTAAAGTCTCCTGGCTCTACTCCAGTGTTGCATGTACACTCCAGCTCTGTGAATATCTGTATCAACTTCTGAAGCATTTAGTCAAACAGGCTGAAACACAAGTGTAGTAAATCATTCTGTACACATTTTCTCAGTGGAAATATAGCTGGACAGGAAACTAATAGCATGCTCTGACAACCTGCTGATGCCATTCCTTTAAGTGTATCTTATAACAGCTACAAACCCATTTCACTTACACATGACTATATGCAGCTAAGGAAAAACACCTCTGCTTGTTTTACAGTAGCTGCACTCATTACCCTTCAACTTCAGAAATCCCTATCTCCCCCTGGCTGGGGATAAACTCTGTTGACAAGCATGACCACAGTTAACAGGTGGCTGTGCCCCAGCAGATAGTGCCAATGAGCAGATATTGAAAACAGCTGGAAACGCTGCACTGCTGTATTTTCAGTGTTTTGGAACTGTACTTTCTCATTGGCATTCCTGATGTGCTCACTGCCTGGGTCCTGTGGGAGGCCTGAAATTAAATTGCTCTGTCTTCCAGAATTGGCTTATTGTAAAGTAACCAAGCAGCTATTCCACACACGGCCTACTGTAAGTTGCTGGAAATCAGCTGGGTTGTAGAAAATGTAGTTTTGGACTGACAGCTTTGAAAATGCCATTAAAAAGCCTTTTGTTATCCCACAGTGAGGTCTGAGAGCCTGCAGCTGCTGAGCTGGTGTCTCAGTATTAGTGAGAACCAATGTGCACTTTTTCCTCTTCTGTTATTAAGAAGAGAAACAAACACCAAATCATAGAATTCCTCAAATTCTAAGATTTTTCTAAAAATTTTATCTTGGTAAGATAAAAGTTATTCACCTTAAGAGAGCTCCTAAGGTGCAAAACTGTTCGGAGGAGGGAGGAGGACTTTTAAGAAGCCTAAGAGTGTTTTAAACAGACAAGATGGCAGAAAGACAAAGAGAAAGGAGAGATATTCTCTGTACGTTAAATGACAGCGATTTAATATCATGCTACCTGCTCGATGGTGCAGGGATAATGTTTGTGGTTGACCCCATCAGGGATTAGCTTACTTGTCCTACCCCGCACAGTAACGCAGTAACGCCTGAGATAAAAGTCATCACAACATTGCGATACCTGACCACAGGTAAAATGCAGCAGTGTAGCAGTGATGACTTTGGTCTGTCACAACCCTCTGTCAGTAGAGTGACCAGTCAGACCAGTACGATGCTCTCACATCCTCTTATTCAAGCCATGTCAAGACGAGGCCGTTTTTGTCAACAGAGAGCGGTATCATAGCATCAACACTCAGATTGTTTTCAGTGCGGACTATATGATTTTGGACGTTGTGGCAAAATGGCCAGGCTCAACGTACGATTCAAGAATACTGTCTGTGAGCGGCCTGAGACAGCTGTTTGAAGGACACTATGTGCCAGCTGGCTGCCACCTGTTAGGGGACAGTGGTTATCCATGTAGACCTTGGCTTTTAACACCACACCTCCGCCCAGATCCAGGACCACAACTAACTACAACAGGTAATGTAAATAATCTTGAATTACAGGCTATGTATAGGAATTAAAATTAAAGAGCAGTTGGAGTATCGATTACTTTAAATCTCTCCCTAAAATAATTTAGTCATCTACGATTATTCACAATATCCAGCTGTTGAGTGCAACTGTGCTGTTTTTCATATGTGCATAGGGCCCATAAGAAAACACGGGCAGTGGTTGAGCGGGGTATTGGACAGCTGAAACGGAGGTTCCATGTGTTGCACGGAGAAGTGAGGCTGTCACCGGGAAAGGTGTGCAAAATAATAATCACCTGTGCAGTTCTCCACAACATGTGTAGGGCCAGGCAAATCCCAGAGCCTCCCAAGGATGTCTAGGACAGCAGTGATGACACACCTGCGAAAGCTGTTTCGCCGGTGATCCACCCCCGAAACCGTCCAGTCAATATGAAATTCTATAACATTCATACAATTATTCATATCAAAGTAAGCCATGTCAGCAGCCATAGCCTAAATGGTAGCCTTCAACACTCACCTGTCTGAGAACAACTTTGCTTGTGTGCTGCAATCTCTGCTCTCGTTAAGGATTGCAGCACGTACCAGCACTTCTCACACTCTTCACTCCTGCATAAAAGGAGAGGGAACGACGCACTGATGCTTTCTTGCTTTCTTTTTATCCATGTCGTTTGTTGTTTTGGTCATTCTGCCAAATCAAACCGCTTTTTAGAAAGACGCCAGCAACCACAGGACCTGCTGACAGCTGAGTCTGTGTCCACCATTAATATCAAATACATGAAGTGGTAAAATGACCAGCATGGACAGTAAACATAACAATAAGCAAATCAATATAATCATCATGTGAATGAGGTACGTTCAAACATTTGAAGCTGTGTTACAAGGAATTTTATTTTGCCGAGTTTCATCATCATGACATAAAATTAATGTCATGATTACACATTTCTTAATACACTCCAAGTTAGATGAACGTATGTCCACGTAACATGCACAGAAACACAGACATACAGACACACGAGGCACCAGGGCAAACTGGCCACATTAAATTCCAGCCACCCTGACTGAGAGTTTGGATGTAGGTTTTATATTCTTCAGGTGTGACACGGCTGCAGTGGATTGGCTGACAAGGGAGGGAACAGAGTGGTGGCCCAATCATCTGGTCAGGAGGCCAGGAGATCAAATGCTGCAGAGCAGGTCTTCAGCTTCAGGCTAATCAGCTGAGATGACTTTCAGCTGAGGCTCTGCATGAGGCTCCTAAGCCAGCCACAGCTGGGCTCACACAGGCCATCCAGACACACAAGCTGTGTCTCAATTCAGGGGCTGCATCCTTCAAGGCTGCATTATTCGGCCGCATACGTCACAGCGGTGCGACTAAGGCTGTCCCATTTCGTAAAAACTCGAAGACTCCTTCAAATGCAGCCGACGAATGCGTCCTTCTTTTCCATGAATTTGAAGGATGCATCGATGTATCCTTCGTAGCCCCAAATATCCCAAGATTCATTGCGGGCCGCTGACAGTTCAATCAACAGCTGAAGTTTTAACTGCTGACGGCTGACAGAGAAGATGGATGGAGGATTCTAGTTTTAAATATTAGTATTATGTTACAGTTCACTCCAATAGTACAAGTGTTGAACACATTAAAATTTGTTTTAAAAATCGATTAAGTTACGTTATTGATGTGAGCCGCTGCAGTTTAAAGCGTTTACTTTCCAGTTGTTCAGCTTCAGTGTTTAAGCTTTATTTTACCGAGACTGTGGCGATTTTTTCTGACTGTGGCCACCACGAAAACAACTTATTCATTCATAAATATTCACATATTGATTCCTTATTCAAATTACTATATGAAGAAGAAGTAAAATGGTTACGAGGTCACTAAATCCTACTGGAGCTTCTATTGGTGGTTATTCTCTGTAGACCAGTGAAAACATGACTATCTTCACTGTTCTTAGTTTAGCTCCACCAAGTTATCTGATAAAATGTTTAAAATAATTTATATTTGGTTTCTGTTCAGACAGCAGGTATTTAGTGATCCTCATCAGAAACACTCAGCACAGAGATTGTGGAGATTCATAATATCTGAAGTTCATATCGACGTGGATGTCAACAGATTTAAACAAGCTGTGGACGCTTCTTGTTTCTCAACCAGTTTAGTCCCGTACCATCGTACAGTCCAAGACCATCAAGTCTTCAAGGATATAAAACATATTAAAAACAAAAATTACAATTTCGGGATCAAATCTAGTCAAAAATTAGGTAAAATTACACCGTCGTCTCATCCTGATCGTCGGGATGAAAATTTGTTTGTCAGGGTTGCTAGGCAACAAAGAGCGGCACTACGACACGTCATGACGCAAGCAGTAAGTTCATCGTAGGATAGACCATCTCATTTAAAAAACGCTCATGCAGCCTACCCGTCCTTCGAAGGCTGGGTCCTTCGAAGGATGCAGCCCCTGAATTGGGACACATCTACAGTGCTTCAAAAGTCCACCACAGACACAGGATGGCACACTGTTACCAGTGACCGTAACAAATACAGGCCCTGAAATGTATCCCTCACACCTGTAAGTATCTGTCAGATTGGGCTATTATGGCGTACACAAAATAGCTACACAGTTCAGTAAACACTGCGTAACCAGACCAGCATGTGGTGAGTGGATACTCCCTCCCTGGACCAGAATGGTGTTTCACAGGCCAGCTGGATCCATCTGCTCTGCTTAAAATGCCATTCAGTGCTGGAGGAAAGTTCAAAGTATGTCATTTTTAAAAAGGCAGTTGGAGTTTAAGTCTGAAAATTGTGCTTTTGAAAATCACATGTTGTGTTTAAGCCAAAATAATAAATAAAAAATGGTGTTGGAATTTAATAGAAGTCTATGTGAATACAAGAAGCAATGAGTTAGACTGGCAGAGGGGAAACTGTTGGTCATTTATTTGATTCCCCATTTGTCTTTAGCTTTGCTGTTACTTGACTGAGTAAAGTATATGCATATTAAATCTTTCATTATTTAAACTGGCAGTTCCCAGTCTCTTATGACAACCTATGACCATGACTATTAAAACAAACATAACTGCTTCTTTCTGATTCCGATATGTGCAGTTGGCTGTGTGTGTTTTAATAGTGACAGGAGTAATAGACAGAAACAACAAGTAAGACTGAAGTTGTACTAAACCAGATTTCTATTATTTAAATATGCCACTGAAGACTTTAATATTCCCTGAAAATACAAACTCATTGCAGGAGAACTGGGAGTGACCGCTCAGTGGGTCCATTAGTCTGTATAAGAAGCCAGAGCAGCGGTGCACCAGGCTGGCAGACTGTGTTTCCCTCGCTCGCGGCCAAGATTGATCTTTGTCAGAGCCAAAGAAATTCTCATTGTTTCCGAGAGAGGCAGTTCATTTATTTGAAGCGTTGCACACACTCGAGAGCGGAGTGCAGATTTAAAAGGCAACCTGTAAACCCACAGAAGATTGAAGTGTGTCTCCTGTGTGTGTGTGTGTGTGTGTGTGTGTGTGTGTAGGAAGTATGTGGTTAAACAGGGAAGAGAACAGTCTTTGCTTCTTTCCTGTAAAAAGATCAGTGTGAAGTTTTTAATGAAACGTTACAGCTTGCTCTTAAGAATAAAACTACAACACATTACATTAACTTGAAGTTCATCAGGTGAATCATCTCATCTGGATTATTAGACCTCATATTTTACATGTTGGGCACATTTTTATTGAAATATCAATTCAAATGTACATTTGAAGTTCAAATAATATTAAAATCCAAACACTCGGTGTTGTACAAAACATATGAAGACAGCTGTAACTACTTCCTTCAGCACCCACCTCCATGCCCCCACCAACACCAGTAAGGCAGCTCCATCCTACAACAGAACATTCTGCCGTTCAATTTTCCAGCTTCAGTGATCTGGAACACACTCCCTGGCCGACAATATCTCACTTCCTATTTTCCTCTTGCCAGGTGATAACATGCCTTCTTCTGTGGTCTTGATACTGTCACGATGGACACAAACAAAACTTTAGGCAGAAACATACTCAGATCCTCCTACCGCTTTGTGGTGGAAACAAAACCTCTTGACTGGAAAACTTTTTCAGGGGTAGAACTTTAAATTTGTTAATTGCGATCAAAAAATACAGTCAGCGGTTCACATTTTTGTTTGTTTGTTTTTTTTTATCTAACCTAGTCTGGAAAGCTTCGGGAGGCACTGCTCACCTCATTTATTGTACTCTGTTTAGAATATGTGATATGATCGAGAGCGTCAGAGGAGCTGCTGGGCAGGTCTGTGGTGAGTGTTTTTCCAGTGCCTAGAAGGTCAGTCAGCATAGGATTAATCCCACTTTACAAGCTTCATTAAGCTGATTGTGCTGTGCCGTCCTGTTGAAGTGCAGAGGTGCAACCCTCCCCACTTTAAATTCTGAAAAAGGCAGCTTATGTTTGGTTCAACACCCTCTTTAAAATACAGAGAGCTGGGTAGCACATGGGCTTTTTTCAGTGCAGAGTATACTGCCAGTATGTTTGATTGCTGGATTGGCTTTCTCATAGTCTCATACCAAATTATTACCTCCGCCAAGGAGGTTATGTTTTTGCCAGCATTGGTTTGTTTGTTAATTTGTTTGTTTGTTTGTTTGTTTGTTTGTTTGTTTGTGTGCAAAATAACTCGAAAAGTAATGGATGGATTTGGATGAAATTTTCAGGAAATGTGTGAAATGGCACAAGGAATAAATGATGAAATTTTGGGACTGATCCGGATCACCGTGTCAATGCATGAATGTTTTCTATCTAACTGTAACCGGGTGGACAATTAAATGCAGTTTATTCTAAAAGCCACCAGAGGGTTTGTTGATTTAATTTGATGTGTTTGTAAATGGAAATTAACATTAAAATACACCTGTGGAAAACTTATTTCTCTATTTCCTGTTGGATTTGGTTCCGTGGCCCGTCTGACTTCTGATGAGGAAGGATCTGGTATCTAAAGCTCCAGTGTTAGCTCACTGTTAGCAGACCTTGCTGTGTGCCGTGGCCTGATGAAGACCCACTGTGGGGTCCAAACGTTGCTTGGCTCACATTGTTCACTATTTCACAGTGGACTTTTCACCAGTGTGGGGTTTATTTGTCCCTTTGGAGGGACCTTGTGGTGCCGCGAGCTACGCCGCTAGCTCTAAATCGCTAGCGTTCGGCTGCTTTTCAGGATGTTTTTGGGAAGGTTTGGAGGTTTTCTGTTCCTTTAGCTTTGCTTTTTGGTTTCCTCACGTTTCCTTAGGGTGGGGGGCTTCTGCCTTCAGTTGTCATTTCATTTGTGGGGTATATTTTGGGGTTTTGTTGGTGTTTTCTGCCGTACATTAGTGTAGCGGAGCATTCTTTTTTTTTGAGGGATTTTTATTACCAGGGTTAAAAATCATTTAGTTAGCATAAGCTGGGCTTACAAACAGGGCGGATTTGTTTTCCAGGGTTAAATTTAATGTTAAGGGGTTTAAAATAAGGTTTAAAGGGCTTTAATTCATATAAGGGACTGTATTAGGGAATGTAAAGTGGGGGACCAGGGTTCAATAAAATGTAGAATATTTTCATTTCTAGGGGTTAAAAATTCATTCAATCAATCAATCAAACTTTATTTATATAGCACCTTTCGTACAATAAAAGTAATTCAAAGTGCTTCACATAAAAATAAAAAATAAAATAACACAAGAAAACCCATCCCTTCCACCCTCCATTCATGAATATACACCCAACACACACACACACACACACACACACACACTCAACCCTAACAGCAGGGAGACAAGGAGACATGGCATGGCACTGAGGAGCAAGGAAAATGCCACTATTGGGGTCGTCCACACTGGGAGGAGTCCCAGGCCATGACCACCGGGGGAGACCATCCGAAACCCCATGACCCTGACAGACAGGGGGACCCACACCGAGGTGAGGACCCCCCCAACCAGACAGGCCGAAAGGGCCCGCAGACAGCACCCCCAGCAGCAGACCCGATACACCCCCCAGTGTGGAGGACCCTCCTGAGGAAACACTGGAGTTAAAATCATAAAACTTACAAATATAAAATAAGATAAAATAAAATACTGTAAGAAAAGATGAAATAAAATGAAAAGTTAAGAAAAAATAAATAAAAAATTAAACGGTGTTAAAAGCCTGATTAAAAAGGTGTTTTTAAATTTCTTTTAAAAGTATCAACAGTCTCTGCGGTCCTGAGGTTCTCGGGCAGGCTGTTCCACAGGCGTGGGCCGTAATAGTTAAATGCCGCCTCACCGTGGGTTTTAGTTTTAGCCGCTGGTGAAGATAAAAGGCTGCTGCCGGAGGACCTCAGGATCTGCGAGGGTCGATACGGTAAAAGAAGGTCAGATAAATAAGAAGGCGCAAGGCCGTTAAGACATTTAAAAACTAATAAAAGAACCTTAAAGTCGATCCTGAAGCGGACGGGGAGCCAATGCAGCGACTTTAAAACTGGTGTAATGTGCTCCCATCCTCTGGTCCTCGTCAGCACGCGAGCGGCTGAGTTCTGTAACAACTGTAGATTTAAAATAGTCTTTTTGGGAAGACCAGAGAGCAGGGCGTTACAGTAATCTAAACGACATGAAATAAAAGCATGCATTAGCACGTCTGTGCTGGCCTGAGAGAGAAACGGGCGGACTCTGGCTATAGTCTTAAGATGGTAAAAAACAATCTTTGTTATATATTTAATATGTGGAATAAAATTCAGCTCAGAGTCAAAAATAACGCCCAGGTTTTTCACACTATCTGATGGTTTAAAAGCTTGTAATTTAGATAAAAGTTTCTCTCTCTGGCCTTCAGGACCAATAACTAAAACCTCTGTTTTGTCCTGGTTGAGCTGCAGGAAGTTCGCTGCCATCCATGACTTAACATCTAAAATACATTTTAAAAGGGTGTCTAATGGTCCTGTGTCATCAGGAGACACGGCAATGTACAGCTGTGTATCATCAGCGTAGCTATGGAAACTGATGCCGTGTCTCCTGATGACGTCCCCAAGAGGAAGCATGTAAAGATTAAAAAGTATTGGACCTAAAATTGACCCTTGGGGAACCCCACATCTAATTCCATGGGTTCCTGAGGAACATGTATCCATACTTACATAAAAACATCGATCTGTGAGGTAGGAGGTGAACCAGTTAAAAACAGTACCAGAGAGGCCGACCAGGTGTCTAAGTCTGTTTAATAAAATGTGATGGTCTACTGTATCAAAAGCAGCGCTTAGATCCAGTAGAACCAACACTGTGAGTTTTTTATTATCTAAATTCCACCTGAGGTCATTTAAAATCTTTAAAAGTGCTGTCTCGGTACTGTGGTTCATCCTAAAACCAGACTGATGTTTTTCTAAAATGTTATTTTGAATTAAAAAGTCATTGACTTGGTTAAAAACAATTTTTTCTAAAATTTTGCTTAAAAACGGTAAGTTGGATACAGGACGGTAATTATTAAGAGCATTTGGGTCTAAATTGCTCTTCTTCAGAAGGGGCTTCACCACCGCCGTTTTAAAGGTTTTAAATCCATAAAATGATTTTAAAAGTGATGTGGGAATCGGGTCTAAAAGGCAGGTTGTTGGGTTTACTTGGGAGAAAACTCGACCAAGTGTCCTCGCATCAACCAGGGCAAAAGTCTCCAGTGTTTCCTCAGGCAAGGACAGCAGGTCAGGTGTGTCAACAGGTAAAACTTGCTGGGATAAAAGGTTAGATCTAATGTCCTTGATTTTGGTTCTGAAATGGTCTGCAAAGTTCTGACAGAGAACGTCTGTTGGAGAATTAAAAGCTTTATTAAAATCAGCGCCTGCTAGAGCATTAAATGTGGAGAAGAGGATCCGGGGGTTGTTTTTATTGTCATTGATTAGTTGTGAAAAATAAGATGTTCTTGCCTGTCTGACAGTGTTATTGTAGGTTTTGAGTTGATGACGTAGAATTTCATAATGAACTATTGATTGCGATTTCCTCCATCTCCTCTCTGCACTCCTACAATTTCTTTTTAATTTATTGATGTTATCGTTTTTTCTCCACGGGGTTGTAGGTTTTCTTTTTGTAGTTTTTGTTAAAAGTGGAGCTACTGAGTCCAAAGTTGACTTCAGTTTACTGTTAAAATGGTCAACGATAAAATCACAGGGTGCAGGTAAGATAACAGCAGGAGTGCTCTTTAAAATCTCAATAAAATTTGCAGCCACTTCAGAAGTTACATAGCGTTTCCTTACCGTTCTCACCGAGGACTCCCGCTGGTTAAAACTGGTGATAGTAAAAAATATACAGTAATGGTCAGACACAGCCAGGTCAACAACAGAGGACACACCAATGGACAGGCCATGGGTTATGACCAGGTCCAGGGTGTGTCCTCTGTTGTGAGTAGGCTGTGTGACATGTTGGGTAAAATCCAGACAGTTTAAAAGATTTAAAAATTCTCTGGACATTGAGTCCGAGATATTATCAACATGTATATTAAAATCACCAGTTATTAAAATTCTATCATACTTGTTGTGGATGATGGATAGTAATTCTGAAAATTCACTGATAAAAATGTTGGAGTGATGGGGTGGTCTGTACAATGTAATGCACAGGATCGGGGGACTGCTAAAAACAAAGGCATGGTGCTCAAACGATGCATAACTGTTAAAAGACACAACAGTTGTGGTCAGGGAACTGTCTGTGATGGAGGCAGTTCCGCCTCCTCTTTTGCCCTGCCTTGTGGAAAATTAAAAATTAAAATTGGGTGGGGAAGCCTCGGTGAGAACAACAGGTGCGTCAGTGTCAAGCCATGTCTCAGTCAGGAGAAAGCCATCCAGCTCCTTCTCTAAAATCAAATCGTTTATGATAAAAGTCTTGTTTAAAAGAGAGCGCACGTTCAGCACGGCCATGTTAATAGTCGTGCTGAACGTGCGTTCGTCGTGATGTTTTAAAGGAATCACCGATCTTGGTCTAAAAACAGTCCTGGGTTTGTGCGATCTGTGGGATATGAAAGCTGGAATAGTGTGAATGTTGTCCAGTGTTTCAATGGGCAGAGGGGAAGTGTGTGAGGAAGTGTGTTGTGAGTGGGCGTGGCCTGCAGACAGTCAGTCGCGTGGGGACGACTGTACGGCGTGCAGCAGGTTAGCCGCTAGCATGTGGCTGCCCAGCCTGCTGGGGTGAACTCCGTCACCTCGGAAAATGGGGGAACGGTTCCAGAATAAATTAAAATTGTCAATAAAAGCTATACTACGGGCTCTACAGGCTGAATGGAGGAACGTGTTGAGGCTCAGGATTCTGCTGAAGCGCCCCACGCCACGAGACAGTGCGGGGATGGGTCCCGATATAAAAACAGACTTTCCACAGTTGGATAAAAAGTTAAAAAGGTCATTGAAGTCCCGCTTGGTCAGCTCAGACTGTTGGTGAGAAGTGTCATTGGAGCCGACATGAACAACCACTCGGTGGACAGACGGTGGAAGTGAGCGCAGCAGCCCCGGCAGCTTATCCAGGATCACCGGGACTGTGGCTCCAGGAAAGTAGCGCGTAACCGCGTTGAAGAAGCGGACGTTCCTAATGATGGAGTCCCCAACTATCAGTGTGGTTGGGGAGAAAAGAGGCCGAGGGGACGACGGTGGCTTCAGATTAGGAGACGTCGGAGCAGGCTGGCGTTGTGCAGAGGCCGTGGCAGAGGAGGTGGGAAAACTTCCCGAGTGTCTCATCACGGCCTCTTTCAGGAGTTTACGGCGGGAATTTGAGGTCTTTGCTCGGGATGAGGGTCGCTGCTTTACCCCCCCAGCAGAGTTGGAGGACACCCCGGTGCCGTTATCCACCAGCGACGAAGACGCTGCAGCTGCCGGGGCCGCTGACGGAGGGAGATCCCGGTGAGGCGCATCAGCTGGATGGACCGGAGCGTCGTCAGACAGGGGCACGTAGGAGTTGGAGATCCTCAATCCAGGAGGTGAAGCTGCGCCGTCTGAGCGCCTCTTACGACCACGGATCACCACCTCCGACCAAGACGGTTGATGACTAGGGGTCGAGCAGGAGGAAGGCTGTGGACAAGTGGCAGCATCCCACGCTACAGTGTCCTGAATGGAGGCGTTGAGCAAAGCAATCTGCCTGGACTGCCCCGCAGCGACCTCCATAAAACTAGATAGCAGACCATCTTTCTATTTCAGTTCATCCGAGAGCCGCCGTATGTCCTCCTTAAGGTCAGTAATTTTCTTCTTTGCCATTTCCAGTAACATATAGTCCTCAGTGTGAGACTGCATGGTTTCCGGCTTGCTGCCGTAGGAGACCTCCTTGGCCGTTCACTTAAAAAGGTTAAAACGTAAAATCCAGACGTCCGATTGTTAAGATCACGAACCTGGTTAAAAACAATACTTAAAAGAACCGGGACGTAAAAGCGTAGCACTAAATAAGAATTTAAAATGGTTAAAAAACTCAACTTTATGGAGATCATCCGACTGGGTAACACGACGCTGTCCCATTTCATTAGTAGGGTTTAATAATTTGAAATACTTTCACAGGTATTTCATAGTTTCAGGGATTTCATATAATTTTAAATAAGTTAAAGTTGTTGGTTTTTTTTGTTTTTTAAGTGGAGACAGCACTGTGGGGATTTTATTTCATTAAGGGGTTTGTTTGGACGTTTTTAGGTTTCATTCACCACTTTTCTGTTCATTCTTGGCCTTCAGTTCATCAGCTTTTGCAATCCATATCCTCATATTAAATAATACACACCACTCCTTATTGTTTATATATACAAAGCTCACAGTATAACAGTTGTCGGTAGGACATTTGAACTGTCTGTAATTAGGGCCCGAGCACTACAGTGCGTAGGACCCTATTGTTCCTGTAGTGTTTCTTTGGGGTGATGGCGGTTTCTTTTTCTTACGCCACTTTGAACATCAATTTGACCCCCTAAACATGCTCAAAAACTCACCAAATTTTGCACACACATCAGGACTGGTGAAAAATTTGATATTTTGGGGGAATTACACATATGAATGGCAAAATGACTCAATAGCACCACCTACAAAATTGGGCTTTAGTGGAGTTAATACGGCTAGTTTCGCGAAAACTCGGTACATTCGGTAAAATTTGGTACACAGGTACAGTAGCACGAGACAAAAACATTCCTGCTTTTAAAATTACAGAAAAGGCTCAACGGCGCCCCCTACAGCACGTGGTGTGCAGTTATTGGAATTTAACGAACTCCTCCCAGGATTTTTGCCCGATCTTCACCAAATTCGGTGTGTGGCATCTAGACCCCTCCAGGATGAAAAGTTATTAAAATCTCGTGGATACGTCACATGGTGCGGGCGTGGCATGGCGGCCATTTTGAACAAAAAAGCTCAACGGCACACCCAAGACAATGCTGTGCGCTGGCATTGGAATTTAACAAACTCCTCCCAGGATTTTTGTCCCATCTTCACCAAATTCGCTGTGTGGCATCTAGACCCCTCCAGGATGAAAAGTTATTAAAATCTTGTGGCTGCGTCACACGGTGTGGGCGTGGCATGGCGGCCATTTTGAACAAAAAAGCTCCATGGCGCCCCATGGAACACGTGGTGCGCAGGCATTGGAATTTAACGAACTCCTCCCAGGATTTTTATCCGGTCTTCACCAAATTCGCTGTGTGGCATCTAGACCCATCCAGGATGAAAAGTTATTAAAATCTCGTGGCTACTTCACACGGTGTGGGCGTGGCATGGCGGCCATTTCGAACAAAATCGCCATATGGAATGAAACAGGTTTTGGAGGTGAAGGCATCCATGTAATATCACCAAATCCACACAAATCCTCATTAATCTCAAGAACTAACAATTGATATACAATTCAGGAATGGGCGTGGTCAAACGGCTCCACAGCGCCCCCTACAAATATTCAAATACTCATATAAAATCACTGCTTTATCCTACAAACATGAAATTTGGTACATACATATAGTATCCCAAGACCAACAGATTTGCACACTCCAAATTTCAAACAGCTCCACAGCGCCCCCTACAAATTTCAAAAATTCCTATAAAATCACTGGTTTGTCCTATAGACATGAAATTTGGTACATGTGCAGAGCAGGATGACACAAATACTATTGCGTGCTATAGACATTCCAATCGTATCCCAAACGGCCGTGGGGGGGAGCGAGGGCCCGTCCGATGCTGCTTGCAGCTTTAATTACATTTGTATCTGTAACGTTCCATACAAAATATGTGAATTGGGAGATCGTGTTGGGGGTGAACTGAAGCTCCTTGGCGGAGGTATGAGCTCTCTGAGTGCTTTTCTAGTTCAATATTGTGTTGCTTCCAGTGGTGAAAATATACACTGAAATGTTGAGTGACATTTTAAATGACTACATCTCACCTTTAAACAGTTAAAACACTTTTATTTTCAGAAGCTGGCACAATTCAGCAGCTTAGCGTGAAGCATTTGTGAGAGTGGAATTTAAACTAATAGCTCCCATTAAATCATTTCAAGCCTGGTTAACATCAGTGTGTCAGCATGTCACCAGCCGCACTTTGGTTTTCAAATCATAATAAACCAGAGGCATTGATTTCTGTTTCGACAAAATACATCTGATAGACCTGCCTGTGAAGCTTAACATCAGAAAAATATGGGCTGTTAATTGCACAACAAGGGACAGATTGTGTAGATGAAGTGTGATGTTCTGTATTAACTGACAGTATCCTTTTATGCTTCAGGAGTTTCATTATCTGAGGTGACTATAAATGTATATTTTTTTGAGTATAAACTGTTCCCATAAACATTGGAAACACAGAACCTCATTGAAATTGGAAGCAAAATACTAGTGCAGAAGATGATTTAAACTGTAATTGAATTAACAAAAACTAAATGTTCTTTACCAGTCCAATTAAATGGGCAGAGGAGAGGGGATGAACTGTGGATTGCATTGTGACTCAGGTTTACTGATAGCCCTTTGACTGTCTAAGACAGCCAGTTGCAAAATTCTTGCAGGGCCAGAAATGTAGCGCCAAATGACATGAATTACACGTCTCACTGACAAGATGAAACCACATAATCACATGTGGCTGCTCCTCATGTTTCATATTTTGGATGTTTCTAGGTTTTCATTAGCATTTCCACCAAACAAACTCCCCCCTCTTAACTCCTAACACAGGTTAATTTAAAGTTGTTCCAGTTATCAAAATTTAATGTAAAAAAAAGATACTGAAAACAAATGTGTACATCAGCAGCTAATGCTTTAGTTAAATAGAACTTTAAATGCATTGTGTTTACTTGCAGTAGAGCATTTTACATATACAGATATTTTAGGTATTTTACTAAAAAATCAGATCATTTATTAACTAAAATAAATGATAGTCAATGATGGTACAGTCAGTTAGAGTAGGATATGTATGTTCACCTTCTATTTGTGAGTTGTTGGGTTTTTATGGTTTTGAGTGTAAATATTTACTGCGCCCATCTAACTTTCTCATAATGGGGTGTAATGATGTTTTATACCTACCTCTAACTGGAGTTTTAGTTGTGTTATCCTCATGATGTTAGCTGCCAGTCTCCATGATAGATGGACATTAATTAAGGGTTAAGGGTCCGAGAAAGCCGGAGTACCCAGTGAGAACCAACACTGCACAGGGAGAACATACAAACTCCACACAGGAAGATTTCAGGCCCAGATTCAAACCCAGGACCTTCTAGCTGTGAGGTAACAGTGCTAACCACCGCATCACTGTGCCACCCCTTATTAACTCATCTGTTCTTAAAACTTCCTCCAAAGTGTACTATCATGTTAAAGTACTTGGACTGTCTTTCTGGGCCGTGTTGGAGAGGAGCATCTATTAAACATTTAAAGCTGTGCTGGGACTCTCACTATGACTTTTTGCTAGTGCAGTATGCAGTGTGTCAGTACACTATCTGAGTACAGGCTGAGCCGCCTCAGAGAGAGAAAAGAACACAAACACAAATAAATGACATGTTCTTGTAGAGAGCTGACCACATGATAAGGAAACTATCTAAAGCAGAAGCAAGACTACTCCTCTGACATTCCAGCAACACATACTCAAAAAAAAAACTTGGTGTCAAATGTTTCCCATCAAATGTACTGATGCAGAAAATGGGATGGGAGTGTTTTAAAAAGATGTGACGGTTTGTTACAGGGAGTGTGACGTGTACCTTCCAGTCTGGCTGTGAGATACCTCAACAAGTGTAGGGAATCTGCAAATGCATGACTAATCACATTTAATTAAAATGCATCACAGCTTCAAATGTCTAATTTTACTGATTCAAATAGGAACGTTGACAGTGGAGCAGAGGAGCTGCTGTACAGCAGCTAAGTGACATTCAAAGCGAGTGCCTACTCATGTCCAGAAAATGCCCAGTAGCAGAGATCATCCCCACTTTAAGGGAGTCATTTGGTGTCTTCAGAGGAGTGATAGTCTGTCACTTTTTGTCTTTTTTTGTTTTGTTTTGTAAAGACGCTGGTTGACCGGGAAAAAAGCATTATTGAGTTTCTAGTTTCTGAGCTAAACACTGAGAGCAGGTAGCGCATATCATTTACACTTTATTCATTTATCATTCCAGAACAGCCATTTAATGTCAATTTCATCACATCTTTACATCCCTGACTTCCAGTACAAAAGATGGTGTGTGTATTTTTGATAGTTACCAACTCTGCAATTCCTCTTAGCTCAACTGAACAATTTGCTAACAATGCTAAAGTGGTCAACAATTAAGTAGTGGCACTGGTGGCTGAAAGCTCTGTGACACGAGGAAACACTGCACAATGCAAACAGACCAAACACAAGCAGACCAAGAAAACATCTTGATCAAACTGACAACACGGGAGCAGCATGTATAACAAAGCAGTGCAGAAAACACAAACACGTACAGAAACTCTTCAGACAACAAAGACAGCAACAGAAATGGTTGCATGTCACACTAAAAACTGCTGAACACAAATGGGGCATGCTTGTTGTTGCCATGGAGACTCATAAAGTGATAATGAAAAGTATTTTTTTTTGTTTTAACATTCCATCACAAATATCTGCCTTTAACCAAGTATGAACATTGTGCCACCAATTCAAATGATCTAGTAAATGGCATATTAGCTGAGAAACAGGTCATGTTCAGTTCAGTCCAATTAGATTGTATTTATATAGCACATATTTACAACATATGTCATCTCATAGCGCTTTACATAGAAGGAAGAACAGAGAACAGAAAACCCAATAATCCAAAGTTGCCTTTGGATTTCCTATGAGCAAGCAGTCAGCAACTGTGGGAAGGGATAGCAGGAGAGGTTGGGGTGAGGATGGCAGGACAGTAGGTGGTGAGGCCAGCAGATCAGAGACGTGTAGCTCCAGATCCAGAGACATCCGCAGAGAGAACAAGCACAGGGCACAGGACCTCAGGGGAATGCAGTCAGTGATATGTAATGCTGATATACAACAGTATGGAGAGAGGAGAGGAGCCCAGTGCATCATGGGAATCCCCTAACCTTTTTAGTTACTTTCAGAACATGCAAGATGGAACAAGCTCAGTTAAAGTTAATCAACCAGGAACACAACATTAATGTAATTAGACATACTTTTCTTGAGTTGTTTAATTTCACCGACTCATGTCAGTGAATGGACATGGAACTTTCTGCTGATGGAAACCCAGTGGTAGCAGGAGAAAGAGGAGACCTATGAGCTCTGCCATCTCTGTCAGCACCATGGACAGTACCATGGGACACCGGCCCAGTGCTGACTCTATCTGAGAGGTTCATTCCACAGATAGTGCAGCACAGAAGTGCAGTGGGCACCACGCAGACCTGAACAGTGCAGAACTGTGAAATTTTAGACACAATAATCTTATCAATACAGCTTAAAATACCCACCATCATTCATGTGTCCGATTGTGTTCCTGAACAAATCTGAATTTCACTACTGAAACTTTTAAAACACTCAATGTCCAATAAAATTGTCCTAGTTCCCCAGCTCAGTTTACAAGATGCTGTAAGTGTACCTGCTAAGGCCTCTAGTCTGCCTGGTGACAAAGCATTGCCATCGTTCAGACCTGCTGCTCACAAGTCATTTTACCATAGAATAGCAAAAGGCCTGTCTGTTTCTCGTTCATACATTCATAAACGTCATGCAAGGAGCCCGCTCAACAGCTCAAGATCACACCCATACTGAGGTCCACATGCTTTTGTCACTCACAGTTATGTAATACTGGGTAATTTTCTTCAAAAAATAAATCACTAAGTATAATATTTTTTGCCTCACTTGTCTGGGTTCTTTTAGAAAATCTGATTATGTTTTCTCTTATTTTTGCAGAAATATAGAAAATTCTATAGGGTTCACAAACTATCAAGCTCTGCAAAACAAAGGCTGTTTATTTCCAACAAACTCAAAAAGAACATGCTGGTGTTACAAAGAGGGACCTTAGTATATGGCTAAAGAGCCCTGTAAAATCAATACTGTAGTAAATCACTGTGATCCCTTCTTTTACCACTCTCTGCATTCTGATGATGATGCAAACAGCATAACAGACAATACAGCACTTCTGGGACTCAGGAATCCTGCGAGACAAATAAAAAGACCAATATTGCAAGTGTTGTACTTGACAAAACAACACAGAGGTAGACCCCTCGGGTGGCTGGAGCAGTAATTTCACTTTAACTATCCCAGCCTGTCTGTGACAACATTTGGCAGCAGCTACAGAGCAGCCAGACACTTCCAGGCATCGTTTTCCTGGGCATGCACAAGCTCTCTGTATTAGCTTTTTAGCCCTCAGGCAGGGAATTCACCCTTTCACTGTTATTAGTAAGCTTCAGCACTGCTGTTTGCACAGTTGTATACAGATACTGAGGAGCCTAAGGAAGTTAAGGGTAGACTGATGGGACAGCAGCAATGACGGAGATGAAAATAGCTGAACAGGAAGACAGATAAAACAGCAGCGGGTCCTCTGAGGACAAACTTTGTTTAAGAATGCATTGTGTAGTACAAGCCAAGTTGGTTTTCATATCATAGTAACGGTGGGCAACATGTGCAAACAAAGTTTGGTCTTTATGGTGATCATGTGAATTATGAGTGTTGTATATAAAAGTAGTAGTGTGGTGTTCTTTGAACTATCTCCTTGTTCCTTCAAGTAAGGTATTTCTAAACCATGCCATGATGTAACTGTACATTACACCGAGAGTGACCTTACCTGTGTGTGTGTGTGTGTGTGTGTGTGTGTGTGTGTGTGTGTGTGTGTGTGTGTGTGTGTTTATGTGAGACTGACTGACAGTCTAATCATCAGGATCATCAGGAGTGAAGACACCTGTGCAGGGGACTGGCTCACCTGGCTCCAATCAAGCACTCTACTCCATAAAAACCTCAGACCATCATTCAGAGCCAGGTCGTTGATCTAGACACCGGTCAGTTTGGCCTGGGCCAGGTTTCAGTTTTCTGATTTATGCTTGCATGCCAGATTATGACTCCTGTCTGCCATACCTTAGTGCCTTGACCAGTTCCATGCCTCTTCCTCTGCAAAGCTGCTACACTGCTGGATTCACTCACTTGGGGCAAGCCACTGTTGAGGATATTCTGTTACTTCAATTACTTTCTATCTCAATAATCATTTTCTTCCTTAATTTCTTAATTACATTTATATTGACCATTTTAATCACAAATATGTAATCATCATTTAAACTCATATTAATCATAATTAGTTTTATCATAATCATGCTTGTATCATTTATATTAACTATAACGAGCTTATCATAATCATGTTTGCAGAGCTTGTAACTATGGATGATTGAGACATGCAGAGACAAAGTGCAGAGAGTATTTTAAACATTGACCGTACTTTAAGACAGGATGTGCAGAAGGTCTTCTAAAACCACCGATCAAGCCTTAAACTTAGCAGCGTACCGTGAAGGCAGGATATGGTCGTCACACCTGATAGACTTACATATGATGCAAAGGTTAAAGCCATTAGGGCAGGAAGTTACACTCAAAGTTGTCATATCGAATAACTGAATTCCAGGAAAGAAGACGTCTCTGAGCAGATGAACAACACCTGATGGACCGGAAGTTCAAAGTCTAAACCAAGAACCCTCCCAACTATAGACCAATCAGATAGAAGCACATTTCCATATGAAGAACTATGTATAGCGTTAAGTTGAGGTCTCTTTGTTCTCTCTTGTGACGAGGTTGATGCAGACATCTAGCTAGATCAAGAGAGACACCTGTATGCATACATTCTGATCATCCAATGCTACTAAATATTCTTGACTGAATATTTTGTCTTGGGGTCTTCATTGCTTCGTGGTGACTCATTGCTTCGTGGTGACATCTCAATAGCAATTAAAGAACACGCTTCGACGCCATACTTGGATCAGTCTCCTACTGGAGTCTCCCTTTCACACACACGCTGATCACTAGTGTTGGGCAAGTTACTTTAAATTAGTAACTTAGTTACAGCTACTAGTTACTTCTTTCAAAAGTAACTCAGTTACTTTAAGTTACTTGTTACGTTCAAGGTAACTAGTTACTAGTGTAGCGTACGTATGCACCAATATAATGTAGCGTAACTACACTTTACAATTAAAATTTGCACTCGTTAATGAAGGGGCACCATCTCAGATTACTGAGAAAATTATCATTCTAGATTAAGTCTCAAAGAGACTTTAATTGAATGAAGTTGATCAGTCTCTTAGCTGAAAGTCGTAAATTCTGATTTCATTGACCTCCAGTTCCCAAACAAAGAAATACACGGCAGAACCGATGGTAATTATACACAAACATTTATTAACTAACACTACAAACAAACAATAAACAACAATGACATAACAACAGACAGTGAATTAATGAATGAATGAATGAATGCAGATAAACTAATTAACTGTGATCGTCACTGGAAGCAGCTGATAGAAAGGTGATGAATTTAGAATCACTTTGGAATTGAAGCCAATCGTAATTTATAAATTCCCCCGTTTAGCAGAAGGAAAATGATACTTGCGTAGCCCTTTGATGGAGAGAGAAGGCAGCCGCAGGATGTCCAGCTGTGATGATCTGCTGGATGCGTTGGATCAGGAACGCAGAGACAAGGAGGCACTTTGGTGTAGTCATGTTGTAAAAATGTACCAAAGTACAAACACTAAGAGTCGAAGCTCATAGTTAAAAGAAAATGTCCGTGCTGTTGCGTTATTAAAGTTAACTTAAGAAGTCTAACTTCAAGTTAATCATAGAAAACAAAGCTCAAGAAAATATTAAGAACCCTTGTTGAAAGTTGCGCTGTGTAAAGAAAAAAAACTCTGTAAAGAGCTTTTGAAATAGCCTGTTAAGTAAAAATCTTGATTTAAGAAAAATGCTAAAAGAAACAGACCTTTAAAAGCCCCAAAACTTAGCCCTTAAAAGAAGTGAACCCTTGAATGAAAGAAAAAGCCTCTTAGAAAGTTTAATCAAAAGCCCCTGAATAATAACAAATAAAGACCCAAGTTCTTAAAAAGTAAAAGCCGCCGTTGCATTCCAGTGACTTTCCTTTTATATAGAAAGTTTTGGAGCCAAATTCAAATCAGCATCTGACCAATCGTGGCTGTGTCCATCCCAGGGGGAGGTCTGAGCTTCACTGTCCAGGAGAGATCAGAGGCCAAATACCTTTAGAGCATACTTTAAGATCATTTCTTAAACATGCAAATTCGATTGTTAAATATTTAGTATGATCACAGATCTAAAATCTCACTAAATGTGTGATTAAAACGACACCAAACATGATATGTTTATCTCACATGGTTCCTGAGATAATAATAATAAAAGATACAACACAAGAATAAGCTTACAAATAGTAGACTTTTAGGCTACATGAAAGTAAACTATTAATGTAACTACAAATGTAAGCATATACATTCAATTATAAGAAAAATACAATTTAGCAGTATACATGCTGAGGATAAAAGTCTCTCTCTCTCGCTGTGTGTCTTTTATGGTGGTGGTCTGTGATAGAGAGGAGGGGGTGTCGGTTTCTTGTGTTTGCATCTCAATAAACACTTCAGATTCAATGTGTTCTCCTTCCATGCTGGTCCTGATCAACCTGGTATCACAGAGTCCAGATGTTGGGTCATCACTCCAGAGATGTTGAATTCTTTGATTTTGTTATTTAGAAGTGTTTAGTTCAAATCATCAAAGAGTTCCTTGTGTTAGGAGAAAAGCCATCTCCTTCTTCTCAGGAGATGTGTGGTTTTCCTCACAAATTGACACTTTTATGACCCTTATCAGATTCTGGTGCAGGAGGGGGCATCCTGTCGTCTCCAAAAAGGGGGTGATTTGGGTTAGCCGTCACCTGAAATGGTTTCTTACCCAAATTACGGCTCTGAGAAACAGTTTCTGGATTATCTGTGCGTTGACTCCCAATGTTCTGCTTGATAGCTTGGAATGTTCTGCTCCTTGGTACGCTACACTAGGGAAAGTAACTTTTTTTTTTTTAACTCTAAATTCTCTTATTAATCTGTTTCCTCTTTAACTGGATAGCAGGGAGGCTGCCAGTCCTCTGGCTTGCTTACATGTAAGTCCTATCCTACCATAAGCGCAATGCGTCACCTAGAGACCTGAATGTGCAATGGTAGTGTGAGTGCAAGTAAATGATGAAATGAATGAAAAAAAAAAAAAAACTATAATGTCTGTTTTCCTCTTATTTATTTTATCCTATTGGTCTGCAAATCCTTGTTGGGCTACCAGATGAGATAGGTTGAATGGTTCAAGTAGCTTGGTAGATGCGTGTTGTTTCTAAAGATGTTTCATTGCATTAGAATTGCTAGTCTTTGATGTGGATAGAGTTTTAGAGCCTCCACATAGATGGCAGGTCACCACAATAATCCTGCTCTTGTCTTTTACCGTCAGAAAGGAGAAATATTGTGCATATTTCCACGAGAGAAATCCCACGCCTGGACTGTCGTCGACTGCCGCCATTGTTGTTTTCATTCATTCACTTGCATTCAGAGCTATTTTTCAGCAGATCCTCCTCCTCCCTACCCCCAGTCATTGTCACATAGAATTTTCAGTTTTAACATATGTTGGCTTTGCATGTAAACCATGCTATTGTGTCAGCTGAGGATATGTTTGATTTGGACAGTTACAACTAACTTGTCTACTTTAAACCAACTTGCTGGTCTTTTATTGAGTTGTTGCCTTTGTTTTGATAGCGTAGTGTCCACCAATACAAAAGGTTAAATGAGGGCCCTGAGGGATGAAAACTTCAGTGACACATGCTCCAAGTCTGAGCTGTTTGCCTCTGGGGTCCAATATTAGGTCTCAGTGATAGATGGTCAATATCTCTCATACTTATTTCACTCCTGTTTTTTGGCAGGGAGCAGCACTGCTTAGTCACTGTGTCCACAGGGAAGCCAGTAATAATGAGCAGCTTCTCTTCTCTCTGCTCCAAATTACACTGGCATGGCTGGAAGAGAGGATGGGCAGGAGGAGGACACCCCCAGAGATATGCTTGTTGAATCACTGAATCACCTCACATTAACATCATAAAGCTCAACGTTTTTTTTGTTTTTTAAAACTTGGGGTCATTCTTTTTTACTCTAAATCCCAAGCCACTGTATCCTCTGTCCTCTCCTCTGGCTGGACTTGAACCCTGGTCCTTCTAGCTGGGAGGCAACTCTGCCAACCACTGCACTACCACGAAAGCTCAGGTTTTCATCTTTTCCTCCTACGAATGTTTAATGTTTTGCATGTTAGTATTGCACTTGGACCTCTGTGTTGTTCTTCTATTGTAGCTGATACATTAAGATAGTTCTTAAACAAATATATTGGTGTGCCAAGTCTCTTCTGTGTTGGAACTCTAATGGCCAAGTGTGCATACAATGAATTCATCTGGTTTAAAGTATCCTCTAGAAACGTATATCATAACAGCATAGAAAAGAAGCAGAAGACTTTTGGGGGAGCTGATGGTTATTTTTAGGTTGATGGTTCAACTCTAGCTCAAGGCATGAGCTTTTCATGTTATGGAAACATGTTAAGTAGTTTCTAAAAGTTACATGTAAACCTTAAGGTTTAGATGTAGAAATAATGATAAATAAAACATGTGCATGCAGCAATCCGTGCCAGTGACTTGTTGAGTTGCAGTAAAGTATTGGCGATGTTGGTCAGTTGACCGTTTATTTCATTTATGGATTTGGTGGTGTCTTGTTGATTCTGCAGCACTGTCTCCTTCAGCACCCTCGTCCCACCAGGACGCACCCAATGGGTTTTGGATGGCCCCGGCTGCTCCTGTTCCTCCAACTCCCCCAGCTCCTCCACCGGCTCTGGCTCCTGAGCCCAGGCGGGGACTGGCTTGAATTTCTGAGTTATTAAAGAAACATCAGATTATTGTCACATTTATTTTAATTCAGATTCACAAATTAAAATGTTTTTGAAACACCTCAGTCCAGCTTTTCATTTTACCTGTAGTGTGACTGGTTGATGGTCCAGCTGGTTCTGTTGGGAGAGTGTCCGTGTCTCCATCAGGAATAATCCCACATAGTGCCGTTTCCCCGATGGTGCCGACAATACGGGCGTCCATGGGTGAAGCTGGGTGGTTACTTGTCCTCCTCCGGTTACAGATATTTCGCTTCTGTGTGATGCGTTTCTGGCACTGAGTTTGATGTCAAACCATTTTTTTTTTATTTCTGAGAATCATCTTTCCTCTGACCCAACAGAATCAACAGCAGTCGTCTCCTTCTCCCACGCAGCATTTTCTTTTGTTGGTCACACCTGCATTTAGTCTTCCAGAAAGTATTTTTTGGTTTGTTTCAACTTCGCCTAGTAATACCTCAATCTCGGTGTCGGAGAAATTTATCTTCTTCGCCCTCTTTGCCATGATTTCGGTGAGGGGATAAAAATCCATTCAAGTGTTTTAAGGGATGGTTGCTACCATATATGGTCAATTGGAGGCGTTTCTGAATGCAAATGACCTGAACCATGCACGAGCATGGTCGTTAGGAACTGGTGGGATTTATCATCAGCGGTTACCTACTGGTGTGTGTATGACCGGTGTCTGCACGTTTGATAAATACGGATTTTTTTGTACTTACACACATTCTAAGTTTCATTCATACGACAGAATTTAGAACTCTTTCTGCGCACGCTTGATAAATGAGGCCCCTGGACTGTGAGAAAGATGTGCTAAAACAGAACCCAACAGCAGACTCAGAATATTTCTTCTGAGAGCACAGGCTGTACAGGATTAGACATTTCAAAATGATTACCTCAATGCTGAAAAATGTTCCAGGAGGATTCTCATACATCTCTCGCACTGATTCTCTCTTTACAAGGTACAGTAAATGCCCTTTAATAGTCTTATCCTCCATAGCAGTAGGAAAAGGTCAGGAGTAAAATTCTCATGGACACTAGAGGTTTTTGTGAGGTAATTTAAAGACATGTCAAGAAAGACCTTTTGCCTGGTGAGAGGGGAAATGTTCCATATTTATGACATTTGAAAGGTATTAGAGGAATAGGAGAGCGGGTGTTCTCTGACTTGTAAAAGAAAAGATGTGCCTATACCTCAGCAGCTCTGCAGGAGCTCTGTATTACCAAAGTAGAAAGAAGCCTGGGTGACAGACTGAAGGAAACTCAGTATGTAAGACAGGTTGTACGTGTGGATAAACCAGACAGAGCTCTGAATCAATATAGCAAGATCACAAACTTGCACTGTCAATAAGAGGTAGAAGCAGGAACTTTTCTGCTCCCAGTGAATTTCAGATGGACTCTTGGAGCACTGCAGCTTTGACAAGGTAGTGAGCTCCGTTATTTGTCAAAGAGAAACTCAGTATTTTCCGTAAATATTTCTTGCTGTCTGAAGAAACTAGACATTCTGTTTGGAGCATGTAGGTAAATAGGCTCATCTTCTCAAATCCAGATTGACCTCCTAAAAAACACAAACAAAAAGACATGAGGTCTCTTCTGAGGTTTTGGTTGCTGATGGTGCTATACGGCATAATCAATAAAATGTGCATGTGCTGCATATTAGTTGTTCTCCAGCTGAGACACATGTAGCAGTGGTGCATAGTGCAGTGGAGAAGCACCCATCTTTATGTCATGTAAATGGTCCACACTTACATCGCATCTTTTTAATCCCAGCTTAGTTCTTCACTTTACAATGTCTCTTTCATTCCCGCACACTCACCAATGGTGCCATACAAAGTGCTCAATCACCATCAGGAGGAACTCTGTTCACTCCTCAAGGTCAGTTTGGCACATGGAGGCGCCGAGGATCGAACTCCAACTTTATAATTAATGGACAACCCACCTGAGAGCAACAGCAGCCCTCATGTACACACTACCTAGAGTTTCAAGAGAGATGGAAACTCTTGACAGTCTGAAGTTCATCATCATGAACGCATAGATGGAATACATTTGTAACGCTATGTGTTAATGTTTAAATGAAATTATAAATGAAATGAAATTGAAATTTAATAGAATTTCCATCCATCCATTATCTATACACCGCTTAATCCTCTGTAGGGTCGCGGGGGGACTGGAGCCTATCCCAGTTGACTTAGGGCGAAGGCAGGGGACACCCTGGAGAGGTCGCCAGCCTATCACAGGGCTACACATAGAAACAAACAAGCACACTCTCATTCACACCTACGGACAATTTAGAATAATCAACTAACCTCAGCATGTTTTTGGACTGTGGGAGGAAGCCGGAGTATCCGGTGAAAACCCACGCTGCACAGGGAGAACATGCAAACTCCACACAGAAAGATCCCAGGCGTCCTAAGCGGGGCGCGAACCAGGGATCTTCTAGCTGTGAGGCAACGCTGCTAACCACCGAGCCACCGTGCAGCCCCTTAATAGAATTTCCTTTAAGATATTTATCCACTCCAATACACTACTAAAGACACAAGCAACAAAGAGGCGTGTGAGCAGGGCTGGTTACAGCTTGCTGCGAGGGACTGGTCTGCTGGCTTCTTATATCTCAGGTGACTCCGACTCCTCTGATTGGTGGACCGACTGATGGTCCTCCTGCACCAATCAGTCCGCTTCAGCGCAGGTGGACGGAATCAGGTCAATCAGCTACTGCTGCAGGACAACCTGGGAGCTGTAAGGCAGACTCACACCAGAGGAAACACAAACGCACACAAACACTCACGCATACTGAGGGAGAGGGAGGCATTTTCTGACCCCTTTTTGTGCTGAATCTCTAGGTTATAGTCCTGCATGATCAGTCCCACCGCATGAGTCTCTGGTTGTGGTTATACATGTGTTTTAGGAAGACAATGGGTTGTGGTTAGTGAAGACCACCACTGGCAGAGGACTGGAACCCACGTACACTTCAAAGTGTTGGAGTGACCATAACAAAGCAAGCGTCTCTTTCTCAATGGTTGAATACTTCACCTGGTGTTTGTTGAACTTCCGTGAGAAATAACACACCGGTTGATCTACTTCATCACTATCCGCCTGTAACAGGAACGCCTGGCTCCCACTGCAGAGGCATCCACCTCTAGTTTAAACGGTCGGGAGAAGTCAGGAGCTGCGAGAACGGGGACGTGGCTAAGAAGTGATTTGGCGCTGTCAAAAACGTGCTGACAAGTTGAGGACCAAACAAAGTCAACTTTTGGACTCATTAACAAATTCAAACGCTGAACAACCAAGGAGAAATTATGACAAAAGCTCCAGTAATATCCGGCCATACTTAAGGAGCAGCGGAGAGCGTTACGCGTTATGGGGACCAGAAAGTCAACTATGGCAGATACCTTAGCTGCGAGGGGTTTGTCTTGGCCCTGGCCCACCTGTCTCCCCAGATAGGTGACAGTGGCTTTGCCGAAGTCACACTTTGCAAGGTTTAATATCAGAGAGGCACATGCAAGCCGAGTGAACACCTGTTCAAGGATGTGGAGATGCTCCTCCCATATCATGGTGTACACAATTAAATCATCCAAGTATGCATTACAGTTCGGCAGCCCAGAGAGAACAGTATTAACAAGTCGCTGAAAAGTAGCAGGGGTGTTACACATGCCAAAAGCCATCACTGTATACTGTAAAAAACAGTCAGGAGACACAAATGGGGAGATTTTAGATGCACGCTAAGTTAACAGGGCTTGCCAGTATCCTTTTAGCAAATCTAATTTGCTCACATATTTTGCGAAACCGAGAGTGTCAACACGATCTTCCATTCTAGGAAGACTATACGAGTCTTTAACAGTCACAGAATTAACTTTTCGAAGGTCTATAATAAAGCGAGGAGAACCGTCGGATTTGGCTTCCAGTAGACACAGAAAACTCCAAGAACTGGAGCTTGGCACAGCTAAACTGTGTTCTAACAAGGAGTCTTTCTTTCTTCATTATCTCATGCTTCATGAGATTAACTCCGTAAGGATGCTGTCGGATGGGCTTCGCTCCTTTAACATCAATATCATGCTGCAAAATGGTGGTGCAAGTTGGAACGTCATTAAAGATACACGGGAGACAACCAGTTAACGTATTTATGTCACTCTGTTTCGGGCAGGTTAAGTGGCTTAACTGGGAAGGCAGCATTTTAAGCATCTCAGAGTTTGGCAGACGAGCAGTTTGACAAGTTGAGGGACACCTCTTTAAATCATCCCCAAATTGATGCAATCTGAAGACTCAGTAACTATCAACGCATTAGCAGTGTAGCCGAGAGGTCCATTACGCCTATTCTTATGAAGATATAAAGCAAAGAAATACGGAGGCTTTGTTGGTTGAACAGGCGGCTTCTCCATTTATTGCAGCACACACAGTGTCAACAACACACATACTGTACCACACACTGCCGCTTCCCAATTCTTCAAAATAAGAGCTGCCGATATAGGCTATACACTGCTTCACCAGGTAACTGCACTCACGTATACTCCAATAACATTATAAAATAGCTTAAGGCAGCAACAGTATCAGGCTTCCGAGGAATCATGAGTGAAGCAGCATCTGAGCTTGGTTCACGCGTAAAATAGGATTTAAGCATATTTAAGTGGCAAACACGAGTTTTACGCCTTCTCTCTGGTGTGACAATAACATAATCAGTGTCACTGAGACATTCAAGGACCTCATAAGGACCGGTAAATTTGGCGAAGAGAGAGGAACCAGGAATACAACAAGGTCAACACTTTATCACCAATATTAAAGCAGCGAGGGACGGCAGAACGGTCCTAATTCCGCTTCATCACATTTTGGGAGGACAGAAGACACTCCTTAGTGAGTGAGTTAGCATGGTGCAAACGCTCGCAGTACTTACTCACAAATCAAGAACACTTCACTACAGGATTTGGAGGAGAGGGATTTCTCCTGCAGGGACTTAAGGGGAGAGTGTGGCCAAGGACGAGCTCTGTGGGACTAAATCCTAAGGATTCCTGAACGGCATCACAGGCAGCAAACAACACAAATGGAATTCCTTCATCCCAACTCTTACCTGTTTCTAAACAATATTTGTGCAACATAGACTTTAACACCTGATGCCAGCGTTCCAACGTACCCTGGGATGCTGGATGGTAGGGACTGGACACGGAGTGTTTTATATTTAAGTTTTAAGGACTTCTTTCAAAGGCGTTACTGGAAGTTGGTGCCTTGGTCCATTTGGATTACACAAGGGTGGTCGAATGTGGAAAAGAACTTTGTCAAGGCTTTGACTATGCAGCTAGACGTAATTTTACGCATCGGGATGGCCTCTGGATAACGAATGACAGCGCACATGATGGTGAGAAGGTATCAATTTCCTGTTTTAGAGTGGGGCAATGGACCTACACAGTCTTTTATCACTCGCTCAAAGGGCTTACCTACGGCAGGGATAGGATGGGATGGAGCAGGTGGAGTTTTCTGGTTTGATTTACCAGCTAATTGACACACATGACAACAGCGACAAAATTTGGCTACATCAGATTTTAACTCACAAACTCAACATAAGTTTGTGCTGGGGCTTTTTTGTGGTTCCTCCATTTTTGCCTGTAGGCTTCAGGGACCAGTTCACAAGCACGTAAAATTGATGTTTTAACACAATCGTAATGTAAAGTCTCCTCTAAAGGAAGAGCAGCAACAGCTTCTTGGGCTTTTCCGTGAATTTTATACTGTAGCAGAGGTGGCCACACGCCATAAAGCCACTGAAGTGCAGACGCAATATGCTCAAATGCTGCCAAATAACTGTCAACTTCTTGCTCTCTTAATGGAGGAACCAGAGAAATGTGTTTACCAATATCAAATGAATCACAGGTAGAGCTGATGGAAGGAGGGGACATACTTGCATCAGCAGATGTGCTCGGTGCAGGAGTTTTCCCCTGCTGAGCTTCCAGCTCCAGGATGTAGGCAGACTGCCTTGTCGGCCTCGATCTCCATTTTCCTGATCTCCAGTTTTAGCTGGACTTGTCTACTCTCGGCTTTCTCTTGGGCCTCAATCTGGAGTTGTGCCAGACTTTTAGTCTAGTCTAGTCTAGTTTAGTTGGCCTCACCCAGAGAACCTGTGCTCACTGGAGAGGAAGGATCATAGAGAGGCAAAGTGAATGGAATTTTGGACCGCTCACTCACCTCACAAGTCTTCCTTTGTGTAACAAATTATCAGCAGCTTTCTCCTCAGCTGCAGGTGTGTGGCTTCCAGCCACCTCAGACCCAGGTGCACACACAGGTGAACCAGGAAAGCACTGGCAACACAATCAACCCCAATTCTACCAACTTACCTATAACTAATGATTTTAAGTCTTTCTTTAGAATTAGTTTAACAAAAGAGACATCAAAAGTGGACAGCTATCGCAATCAAATGATCAAGCAAAGGATCTGCCAAGAAGCTCTCTAAGTCAAAGGACACCATGTTACCTACCATTTATACACACACAAACACAATTTTACCTTTAATTAACAATACCTTTTAAATTCCAGGTCTTCTTTAACGGATTTTATCCTGGACGATCCAAAAAGAAGAAAAATCTTTGCACATCCACTCACAACAGGTGCGTAGGAGAAGAAAACGCATAAAGTAGAAGAATAAGCTCCTGCACACTGTCTCACTTGCGAAAAAAAGATTATTTAATTAGTGCAATGTTTTGGTCATAGACCTTCGTCAGGCAAAAATTTGTAAAAAGGGCAGGTCATCTTAAATAGGGAGTCTCTACAAACAAACCTGCATCCAATTGGTTACAAATTGACACACAGACAATAAGCATTAGCTTCTTGGGGGAGAGAACGAACACAAAACAAAAACTAAAGGAGTATTCTAAACTACATAGAAATAAGGGGTCAATCAAACCCAAACTGACATAATAGTGACAAGAACAATGTTACAATGTTGATCCCGGACGAGCCCCCGTTTATGTTACTTCCCTTTCCCCTCATGAGCTGGCCGTAACAGAGTGTGAACATAACCTAATCCAGAATTAGCACTGCCAGGGACCCAGTTTTTCATTAATTGGGTTCAGTTTCTGGGACCACAATATATACATTTTGTTATCAAAATGCTAATCCTGATTGACATATTCTGATAGTCTTAATACAGTGTTATCAAGTTATGTTTTGTGTCTCAAGGGTTTTGACTAAAGGCCTGCACTACAAAACCAATTCAACAACCAGGATGTGTTTTCATTATATGGCTTAACAAAATCTAAAAAGCTCAGTCAGGTAGCAGTCAAATTAAGCTGGTTATCATTTATTAAGTCTGGCCAGGGTTTCTGAGTCAAGCTTTAAGCATGTTCACAGAAATCAATCACAGTTGGCACTAAATGACGAAACATGAACAGTTGTAAAACTGCATATTTCTCATGGAAGACATACAATAATCATAAACCTAGTGTTGTAGTCGAGACCACCTAAACTGAGACCACAGCGTATCGAGACCGAGACAAGACCAAGACTCTGAGGAGTCGAGACCAAGTTAAAACTGAGACCAAGACAAAGCGAGACCGAGTCAAGACCAAGTCCATACCAAATTTAACTTAACCATTTTATTCAATCTTCGGACATTCATCAGTAATTGGACCCGAATATTCGAAGCACAGATCTTGCTATTCAGACCAGCCTAATATTTAGGTTACACATTTATTCTGCAATTGTGTGTTTTGATTCTAAAAAATGGCACTAAAATTAAGTGGGTACATTGCCAGGCCAAGTTGTATATGTCAGATGTAACTTTTTTATAGACTCCATGCATAATTTAAGCTGGGCACTCTGCTATCACATCAGTAGCTCCCTCATCCAAGTGAGTGGGCTGACATGAGCTAACATTGATGTAACATAAACAAAGCTTCTTGTGGCCTGTCTCGTTATCGTTTATGAGAAGTGCAAGCCCATCTTAAAATAGTACCACAGGCTTTTTCCATGCCTTTTTTTTACAAACTACAGCATACTAAATTTATGTTGCTAACTTTGCTAGCGCCATGTAGAGTTAGCTTACCTTTCTTTATGCTTCCTCTCCAAGTGTCGATAAAAGTTTGATGTGGTCCCAGCCGCCTCAGTGAGCGTTGTGTTGCAGGATTTGCATATAGCGCTGTGTTTTCTTTTTGACGTTGATTTACAGATAAGTTCTTTGTGGTTAGAAAAACCAAACTTTATTACAGCAGAGTCAGCTGACATCTTTCCCAGGGAGCAGACTCCTCCTTCTGTCACCCACATACTTACTGTAGTGGAGTGCTTGTGAAAAGGGGCGGGGTGAGGTGAAAGGCTACAGCTCGTAAAAATAATCCATGTTAAAAATCAGTCAAGTTATTGGTTACATTCGAAGCAGGGAGTTTTGCATCCAGTCACAGCAAAGCTGTTACTAAACAAATGAGACATTTAATAGACAGTTCAGTGCTGTCCTTGCAGCCATGGTCTCGGCTGGTCTCGCAGTAAAATCCCGAGTCTTCTGTGCCCAGACCGAGACAAGACCAAGTAAAAATGCTGTTGAGTCCAGGACAAAACCAAGACGTTCAAAATGTGGTCTCGAGACCAAGACCGATCTCGAGTACTACAACACTACCTAAACCAATATGAGTAATTTAAAAATTAAATACAGGCTGAAAGCAACATAGTGGCTGCAGCCGAAACAGTAAGAAAAGCCTCCAAAAAACTGCTGACTGTGTAAATGTGTAAGTAAAACAGGTTTATTAATGTCAGTGCCCCATTATTGAGGAATATGTCAGTGAGTATCTGTTAAAATGAGTTGCTGCATTTTCACTCACACCTCAGTTTTGCGTTTAAGAGGTATTTTATTTTCTCAACTGCTTCAGGCACTTTTGCGGCACCAAATGGGAGCATGGGATAAATGTCTTTGAAGATCAAACCAGGCTGATAAACCGGGATACAGCATTCAATTTTGCTGAAATGTAGTTTGAATGGAAAATTATCCCCTCTCGCAGAAAAATATAACATTTTGCAGCGAAGATGACATTAACCTTCAGTTGTAAGACACCTTTAGATAGTGTGACAGTGATTTTCTAAATACAATGCACACCACATTGTGTGAGATGCCTCTGATAAAATGTTCTAATCTGTGTTATATCTATGTAGATAGATAAAGATGCATACACCAATTAGCCACATAAAGGCTGGTGAAATAAATAACAACAATTAACTGGTTACAACGGCACCTGTAAAGGTGGGATATATTGGGCACCAAGTAAACCGTCAGCTTGCAAATTGATGTGTTGGAAGCAGGGGGATAGGCAGCGTCATGATCTGAGCGACTTTGACAAAAGCCAAACTGTGGTCGTCAGACAACTGGCAGGTCTCATGGGGTGTTCCTGGTATACATTGGTTAGTAGCTACCAAAAGAAGTCCCAAGACGGACAACCAGTAAGTGGGCAATAGGGTCATAGGTACCTGTGGCTCATTAACTTGCATGTGGAGCTAAGGCTGGCCCAGGTAGTTAGAAGAGCTACAGTAACACAACGGGCTGAAAAAGTTTCATGCTGACTATGTTAGAAAGATTGCAGAACTGTGGGTTTTGTGTGTTCAGTTCAGACTGGTCAGACTGCTCATGATGACCCCTGTGTGCATCTTTTTCCTGGGATGGCAGCAAGATTCACAGTGGAGGGAAGACAAACTCGTACAGGCAGTGTTCTGTTATGCGGATGTTCCTTTGACATGTGCCACTTACTTAAACAGCATTGCAGACCAGACTAAGTCCAATGAAGCATGTGTGGGATGTGCTGAAGATATAGATGAAATTCATGAAAGCACCACCTAGCAACTTTCAGGACCTAAAGGATCTGCTACTGACATCTTGGCGCCTGATACTCCAGGACACTTTCAAAGGTCTCTGGAGTCTATTCGCTGACAGCTTTAAGCTATTTTGGCAACATGAGTCAGTTCTACACAATACTTGCCAATTGCTTTTAATGTTGTGGCTGATTAGTGCATATACACACTTCTGTTATTTATTTAATAACTTTTCTGCAGCATGACAACTTCAGCAACAACTTCTAACACTCAGCACAAGTCCTGAAAAGCAATCCTCAGTCACAAGAACAAGGAGCCCTAAAAACAAATGGTCTGCCTTCCACAGAACCATGATCACCGTGCAGTCAGTTTGAGATTACATGTAACATGAAGAGACAGACGACACTAAGACAGACTAAATCCACAGGATAACAAGATGCTGAGCAGTTACCTGCCACGTACTTCAAACATCTGTGAGGGGCTATACTGGTGGTGCTTGGAAGACAAATATTGGTTTGAGCTAGCTTTTGCTTTTTTTTCTTTACTGTACTTTATACATCAATACAAATTATTCATTGCATTATTTCTGAAAGAAAAATCCCTTTAATGGCTAAACATTAAATTTTACTGTGTATTCATAACCTATATAACACATGAACCATGGCATATTTTCTTATTCAGTGTAATAATTATATATCTCTTTTTTTGTCAACCATTTTCTACATATTTTGTGGTTTGGATAATTCAAACATGATTGGTTTGCATGAGGTCATAAGAAAAGAAGCACGACATAATCATTAATTTGATTAGAGATAAATTTCATTCTGTTTTAGGACCCTTTCTGACATCTGTCCATTAATATTAGTCTACTTTTCTTCAGCAAACAATGTCCTTTTTAAAGAACCTACTATATTAAAAATACGTAAATATAATTTGTGAGGATATAATATCAACATGTTTTGAAGTTAATTGAGTGGATGTCTGTTACAGTTTTTCTCAGTTGTTTACACACTTGAGACACATTGACCACAACATGTAACTCATGCACCAACCCGCTGAACAAATTCTGCTAAACTACAAGCACAATTCCTGCTTTACACTCACATTGCAGTTCTAAAACACACTTTTTTTTCAAAACTCTACACACAATTCTCTGCATTTGGCACAATTTTCATGAAGACAATCACAAAGAATACACTGTCATTCAAAATTCTAAAGTTAATTGTCCTACTATGTACACCGACTCATCACATGGACAAACACCTGTCACACAGTTTTACAATTAGCAGTCAGAGCTTAGCATATTCTCCATTCCTCAGTCCTACTGAGGATTTTTGTTTCTGCCTGGAGATGGAAAGTATATGACCGAAATCCACAAACACGTATACCCCTTCTCCAAGCTATGGAAGATACATGTGGAGGTATAGCAGTTGATGCTTTCATGGCTGGATTCGCCATGCTGGGTGATATTTCCCTGCTGCTTGGCCAGAGAAAACATTGGCTGTGATGTGGATGAGGTGCTGTGGTCAGACCGAAACAGAAGAGAGGATGCAGCATAGTTTGTTTTTACTGTAACTGTATATACAGTAAATTCTTCTGTTGTTTGTATGTAGACCACTGTATGTGTAACTTTGTGTTGGTTGGGATGTTCATTGTGAACATTGTTTTTTGTGGGGAAAATAGAATATATTTGTTACAGTGCAACTGTGTGTTTTGAGTAAAAAAACAACATTTTAAAAATTTTACAACACACTCATGTGTGTACTATCTGTAGTGAGTGTAACACTGAACAAAAAAGGCCTAGTCATTCTGATGAATGGAGAAGTGTTTTCCATTCTTCATAGAGTTCTACATTAAGCAAATAAGTGTTCAACTGGTTCTTATAAATGTCTATTCCTATGATGTTTGTGTCATTTGAAAATAAAATACCATTTTGAGAAGAAGTAACATCGTTTTGAATGTAAACTTTCATTTTGCAGGAGAATTGAGGGGTTTTGCCCATTGTGTGTGTGTGTGTTTTGATTTGTGTGTAGAGTTCTGAGAGTATGAGGCATGCTTTCAGAAAATGTGTGTAAGCAATCGAGAAAAACTGTATTAAAGCTATCACTGCAGAATGTAGTGAATTCACAAGCATGAAAAGTTAACATAACATTAAATTCATTAAATATGTTTACCTTAACTTCAGGATATAAAACATGGGCTTATAACCCCATGTGACTGACATTATCCAGCCGCTGTTTCAGGAACCTCTTGAGAGACTCTGACAACAGTTGCCAGTCGATGCCAAGCAGGGCTAATGCTGACTTCAAACAGTGCCGTTGACGGGGCAGCTTGAGGTTTCCTTGCTGTGTGATGGAGGCATCCTGCCAAGCCTCGAGGCTCTGCTGCAGCACCGCTGACCCCTATGCAAAAGTTGATTTTTGTTGTGAGGATGTTCCGTCCATCGCCTGATGATAACGTATTCATTCCTGCACCTCGTCTTCACACAGTTGACGGAAAAAGCCAGTGTATTTGTGCTCAGCTCCCTGAGCTTTTATTTTTAGGTAATGTTTCTAACTTCTTCTGACTCCCTAGTTCTGCTGCCCACATATTGATTGACTGTTCAGAAACCACAGGGGAGCTTCAGACAAGCAGAGTTATGAAAAGTTATGTGAAATATGGAGATATAGTCACAGGCAGCGGGTGGAGAGGAGGTGATTAAAATCCTTATGGTCCTCCATTAAACCATTATTTTAAATTCTCATGTTTGAAGATGTGAGTATATATTCATCCCCTCAAGTATAATATTCAAATTTGGACAATAGGAATTTCAACCATCCATTATCTATACACCGCCTAATCCTCTGCAGCGTCGCGGGTATGAATTTTATATTCAGATTAATATATTTATGTTAAATATTTTATGTTACAGCCTCCATACAAAGGGGTAGGACGCTGCAACATATGTAAAAGGGAAGCCAGACAGAAGTTAATTAACCAACATGCTTTCATTTAGCATTAATTCCCCAAATTATCAAAACAGAACACAAACAAGCTAAGGGAAAACAAAAGGGGCTGGAGACCATGGCCAAAATGAACACTTGGCTGGGCCAACCACGCAACAGGCCATTGCTGCCAGCACCTTCCCCTAACCTGCCTGAAAATAAAGACTAAATCTAAAACAACCAAAGGAAATGAATAAGTAAAGTACCAGCAATCTCCGGCCTAAACAAGCATATCAAACTAAAATCCCAAAAACCCCAACACAGAGAGAGAGAGAGTTGATTTTTCAAAACAACTTTATTTGCAGCTCTTACAAGATGAGCATTTTTACTCTGTTGTTTTTAGAAATATGATTTTCATCTTTTCCTTGTTTCCAATAAATGTATGAAAAAGCATACACAACCATATACTCAGTGTCCATATATATAATACACACATTTCAATATTCAACATCCCCAAAGCTCAGGTCTACCTCTGATGCGTCACACAGCACACTCTGATAGCCCCACGTCTCTGAAAGAGTTCAGATCCCCTGAGGCTCTGTAGAAGCTAAAGTCCAGAGAGATCCTGGACCTGATGAGGACCACACACACAGGGACAGGAGAGATGTCTCCCCTTTCTCCACCTTCCTCCTCTGACTCACATACACCGTCATCTTGGCCTGGCCCAGCACAAAGTTCAGCAGCCGGCTCCTTTGCTTCTTCTGCCTCATGTGTTTAAAACTACAATAAAACCATGTTTGGTCAAAACCTCATTAAAAGCAGCAAAAACAGTTTGTAAAACAGGAACAAAGCCGAAAGTCTCTGAAACTCAGTAAAACAAAGTCTCTCTCTCTCTGCAGAACGGGCATTTGTCCTCTGCAGCCTCGTTCACCACAGAGATGAAGGAGTTCACCGCCACAGCTCCATGGAAGACCTTCCACTGTAAATCCCCATGTCTTTTAGTCAGTGGAGGAGAATACAGGGACCTCCAGGCTGGTTTCCAGCCCTCCACACCCAGTTTACTCCTCCAGGGGTGTCAGAGCGCCCACTCAGCTTCCTCTTGTTCAGTGTTTTTACCATCAGTCGATAAAAGGTTTTTCCTGAGGCATCCTGCAATAAAGCACCCGAACAAGGGTCCAGAAGAAGACCTGCAGAGTCCTTCAGGTCTGCGGTCAACTGGATGAGGGGGAAGGGGTCCTGTGTGCGTTGTGGGGTCCTGTGTATTCAGCATCAGGAGCTCAATCCTGCTTAGTTTGCTCTTCCAATGGTCCAGGAGTTGCTTTGTGACTCTGCTGGATTTCAGTCCCAGTCTCGAAGTGAGGCCAGCAGGGTCCTGCAGCTGGGGCCTAGCCAGCTCCTCTACCTGTCTCAGAGTGGAGACCCCTGCAGTCTGGAGGCGGGAGGCCAGAGAGGGTCCTGCCCAGCTGGGAAGGTCCAGGATTGTCCCATGGACCACAGGCTCCTGCAGCAGCCAGTCCAGAGAGTCTGCTTCCTTCTGTCTTTGTTTTTTAACCAGACTCCAGACATTAAAAACACTCTGATAAAACCCAGGCAGGGAGGAACTGTTAAAATGTGTGCTGCCCATTAAAAACAGGTTAAAATCCATCCCCAGGCTGTTAAAATGGTTCAGAATGCACTGGGATAGAGCTTTCCACAGAGTGACCTTTGGTCCTGTTAAAAACCTCTGAATAATCTGCAGCCTAAAAGGCGCCCCTAGGGGAATCTAAGGAGAACTTAACCTACTCACTACGACTAGACAGACTAAACATAGAAACCAGACAAAACTGAAGGCAATACAGAAGAAGAACTGAACTCTGGAGAAAGCAAGTCAACAACTAGTGAACAACCAAAATCAGCTAAAACTCTAAACTAATCCCAAGGACAAAATCAGGAACACAATACAAAAAACAACACAAAACACACAAACATACTAAACTTAAAACACCCATGACAGAAATAAGGAGAAGTTACCAAACTAAAGCCACAGAAACAGAATTTACACAAAATACAAAACTTAACTGGAAACAACAGGAACTGAACAACAAGTGGTTGTTGAAGCTCAGGGAAGGCAGCTGGAAGACAGAGCAGAGACAGACTGGGAACCAGGGTAGAATGGTTTTATGGTCTGGCAGAGATTTACTGAAAGAACCAGGCTTTTATTGAAGGAGGTGGTTACTGGCAGGTGAGTGGTTGTTCACAGCTGTCTAGAATGAAGGTCATCAGAGAGCAGGCAGAGCTGGGATGAAGGTGAGGGAAAGCAGGGCTGAGTGAGAGAGAGAGGGAAAGCAAAGCTGAGAGGGAGGGAGAGAGAGAGAAGAAAAGAGGGAGAAAGAGGGAGACAGACAGGGCTGAAGCAAGGATCATGACAACCGGGACAACGCTTTGGCCAGACTTTCCTTTTTCATAAATGGTGGAGGGTTTGAGATGATGACCATAGCGGCTGGGTTAACGAGGGGGAGAACAGGAGCAAAAGTGTCCTGAATGACTACACCTGACTCCACTACCTTGCTAAACTTAGCTGTAGCATCAAGAAACAGGCCAATGGCTCCATTCATTCTGGAGGCAGATTTCACTGATTCATAGCTGACAACCTCACCCACAGCCAGCCCAGCCTCCTCCACACTACACACCACTGACTGCACCAGTTTGATGGCATGACAGCAAGTCAGCCTCTCAAACTCTGACTCTGACTCAAGCTAAATTTGTAATCCACATTTTGAGTTTGTATGTAATATTTTCTAAGATTTTGAAAAGCGGGATGTAAATTTCAATTCAGTGTCTTCACATACGGTTGTAAAGCTTACATTCACATACAAAGACCATGTATATCATGGCAGCCTTGAGTTTCCAATGACTCCTGTAACTGAATTTTCTGTGATAAAGTGGCTGAAACACATACTTCTTTTAGATTTTTAACATCATTTTCACCTCAGTTAGGCACTTTTGTTAGTCCACAAGTTTCTGGCAAGCTCTTGGTTGTATCGTTGGTCACGCCTCTTGACAGAATTGGTACAATTACAAAATTTGTTGGCTTTCTGACACAGACTCGGTTCTTCATCCCAGTCCACAGGTTCTTGATGGTTACTTTTGGATCAATGCCTTCCTTCTTGCAGGGCAGCCTCTCCACCTATGTCGATGTAAGGCAGACTTGATTGTGGACACTGGCACCTGTGTTCCAGCAGCTTCTAATTCATTGCAGATCTGCTTTTTGATGATTCTTGGTTGACTCTGGACCATCCTGACCACAACAGCAGGTGATAGCTTGTGTTTTCTTCCTGATCATGGCAGTGACACGACTGTACCATTCACTTCATATTGACAGTTGTTTGCATAGTTGATTATGGGATCTGTAGCGCTTTGAAATCACTCCAATAGATTTTTCTGACTTGTTCAAGTCAATGATTTCTTTTTTTTTTTACATCTTTGCTGAGCTCTTCAGACTTTCCTACTGTAGTGTTCGTGGCTGAGTCCAATGAGTGCATCAAATAAGACCTATTTAAATTGAGGAAATTTGATTAAAACAGCTTTTTACATCACCAAAAGCTAATGTGTTTGCATCAGCTGGTGTTTTTTTAGACTTATTATGCTGTCCTGAGGATAAGGAATTGGAATACTTCAGCCAAGAAGTAACATATACATGTACTAGTTACCCAGCATCACTCTGAAACATGATGTTTGCAATTTTGACAATATTGTGTAATATTCCCGTAAGTGAAGTAAAGCACGATCGGTGCTTATATGTTATACAGTGAGGAAAATAATTATTTGATTCTCTGCATATTCTATGATTTTGGCAAAAACAAGCAGTCTATAATTTTATATAGTAGGTCTATTTTGACTGCAAGAGACAGAATATCAACAAAAAACATCCAGAAAACACAATATCCAACAGTTCTAAATTAATTTCCAGTTGATTGAGGGAAAAAGTATTTGATCCCCTTTCAACAGCAAGAATTCTGGCTCCCACAGATTGGTTATGTGGCCGAGATGCACAGACATGAGCCGATTCATTCTTCAGAAACTAATAATCTGAACTGGAAGCCTATTCAAGGAGTCACACTTAGCATCTTCAACTTTACCACCATAAGCAAGACCAAAGAGCTGTCCAAGGACAAGATTATAGAGCTTCACAAGGCCAGAAAGGGCTACAAGAGGAGCTCCACACAAGATCTATTCTCGTGCAATATCTCTGATCATCAGAAAGGTCAAGGATAATGTCAGACCTACACAGGAAGAACTTGTTAATGATCTCAAGGCAGCTGGGACTACAGTCACCAAGAAAACCATTAGTAACAAACTGCGCAGTAGTGGTTTGAAATCCTGTACATGTGTCAAGAAGGCACATGTACAGACCTGTCTGAAGTTTGCCAATGAGAATCTCAATTTGCTCAGGAGGCTTGGGAGGATGTGATTTGGTTAAGTGAGCACACCCACAGTGGGGAGTGGTCCACCTGCAACTCATCTACCTCTGCCTTAAAAGCCTCTTGTTGCTCAGTTCCTGACCAGCTCTGCTTGCGTCCTGCCTGAATCTTCAGTCTGCCTACTCCATCCAACATGGCCCTTTCTGGATTCCACCTCAGAAAAGCTTCACTTGGCTCCTGCACCTGCCAAGACGACATTCGAGCCACGCCTCCTCCACCCACATTCCTTCACCCTCTCTTCCTCACCAGGCTGTCAGCTAAGTTAGCTCTGTTCTCTCTGGGTCTTTGTTTTTGTAGTCCTTGTGTATACTATTGAGCGTTAAGTCCGCTCTGTTTAATTGCCATTTAGGTGCGTGTAGTGCTAGAATTGTTTGCCTCTTATCTGGCCCGTTCATTTTCGTTGCTTAGTAATATCAAATCCTGGTTAGTTCTTGCCTCACTAAATGTAATCTGCTTTCATAAGATTAAGTCTACTGGATGGTGTAATATTAGCATTTGTCTTTGTCAGTTTCTTGTGTAGTTTTTTGCCCATCTTGAAGTCATCTCCCTCAGGAGCCTCCAGTCTATGTATTCCCTGTCACATCAGTTCCCCTTTGCCCATTTACTTCCTGTGTAAATGACTGTATATTTATTACAGTTCAGAACTCTGGTCTGCTGTGCCTCTGTAAATGTACTTAAAAATATAGTATATAAAAAGTACTGTCAACATGTGTAATAGTCTTATGTGCTTTCTGTTTGTTACAGGTGGAACTTATTTAAGCTCATTGTTTTTCATGTTTACTAAATCCACAACAATGCATGGTGTTTTATATACTGATCACAATTTGAGTGTAAAATCCAAATCTGCCTTTACAAACTTTTGGAATAAGAGCATATAGTCAAATGGAAATACTCAAGTACAAGCACCTCTAATCTGGCATTAAGCATAATACTTGAGTAAACACATCGAACAAGGAAAACAACTATGCTACAGGGCAACAAGAACAGACAGAGCTTACAATGGGAAACAAACTAACAACAAAAAGGCTAGCAGCTATACTACAACTAAGCTGGCAGATGGGGGATAAGAAGAGGGTTGTTGGGAATCTGTGACGGAGGTGTGAAGAGAGTGTAATCCAAATGGTTTTGTGATGGACCCATCAACAATTGGTACCATGCAGTGTTAGTAATATTCTTTCATCTCAAACAAATAATCACCAACACAATTTTTTAAGAATATTTATTTTTTCGATTTACATTATGATACTGTTTCCAATTTCAGTGCACACATTTTGGTTAACATTTAGTTATCATAACTTTATCAAACTGCTTTGAGCTGTACCTGTGTCTTTGTCTCTCCATGAGCTGCTGAGTTCCTGGCAAAAGGGAAAGGTGGAGTTTAAGACGGCCTTTTATGCTGAAAGACAAGAAGTGGAAGGCGCCAACTCCCAGTGCTGGGCAGGGGAGTCCTTTATTGCAGAGGTTTCAAGAAAAGCAGCATGTGGACATTTCCTTGGGTTTTGGGGTGATATTAGTATTTAGTATTTATAGATATTACTTGTGTTGTATCTTTAATTGACATTTGGGTGTAGTTTGGGTTTTTAATGGTGTGGTAATAGGTTCCCTTCCCCCTTTGTGTGCATGTAGGCTAGCCTGTGTGTATATATCCCCCGTCTTTTGTGTCATTTGGGAGGTCAGGTTTGTTTAGTTTAGACTTCTGGTTTGGTGACCTCAGTTTATTTAAAGGGCCTAGAGTTAATATTTCTGTTGATACTTTTTCTTTTCTTAAGTATTTTAATCTTTTGCAACCTGTTTTCTATTAACTGTTTCATCGGGCTAATAAAGCCTTATAAAACTACTCTTGTGTTCCTGCTCTTGCTGCTTGGTCCCTGACAGGCTTGTCCAAGAAAGATTCCAGCTGAGTTGAGGCAGAAGAGAAGGTGTGTGGTCAAAAGGAATTCCAGAGTGGGTGAGGGTCCAGTCGAGTGTTTTATGGAATAGAGTGTTGATTGGAGACAGGTGAGCCAGTCCTATTAAGAGGTGTCTTCACTGCTGTTAATTAAAGACTCACTCACACTCACTCGATCACTCACCTGATCACACCCAAAGACATGGAGAGGGGAAAGAGTGGGAGAGAGAAGTTGCCTGCTAAGCAAAAGGTAGAAGCAGGAGACCAGGCATTAGGGTCCTAGTATTAAATAAGATGCTGCAAATATAATCTATGATATGTGTCAAGTTGAGCCAGGTTTTGAGCCTGTATAATTTCTGAATGACATTATTCTCCTGTCTACACAATACAACACTCCTATTACACAGCATTTACTTTTAACCTGGGGTTGGGGTGAGAAGAGAACATTTCCTTAGAGCTGCTCCTCATTTGATAGCTGGCAGATACATGATGGGAAAGACATTTGTTCTCTTGTCCTCACCATCTCTGGGAGGTTTTTGATTTTAATAATATTCAATGGTAACATTTCCCTGCTATAACCGAGAGCCCAAGGCCATGGTGAAAGAACATGTTGAAAAGTGGTTATGCTCTATTGCGTTTCACTCCTCTTCATTCCCACACACACTGAGAGATGAACAACCACATCACACTAGAGGAGGCAGCAGACGGGATGGAGGGACAAGTTAGCCACTCAGCATGTAAACATTTGATTTACTGCTTGATGTGTCTGCACAGCACATTGATCAAGTGCTATTGATTGAGTCATGAATGAAGCTGAATCAATGAATGGAGACCTTCAGTAGGACACCGTGTTAACAAATGGGTCAGAGAGGTGGGCAGCCGAGATTTAGTTCTCTGCTGCTTTTGTAGCCTCTCTCACAATTCTTTGTGCTTTTGCTCTTTAGTCTACTTAACCTTCTCCCACCCTTGTTCTGAGTGTATAAGAGTGTGTAGGCAGCAGGGGAAAAAATAAAGGCGGTGGGTGTTCGTAATGTCACAGCGTGGGTGTTTTTTCCTTAACCTAGAGTTCAATAAGAAAAATAAACACAATCAGAAGGACAGCAACGTCACCATCTTACAGTCTTCCATGCAGCTGTTATTTAAAATGTATTTTAAGCTATGGTGTGCTATTCATAAGTATATATTTGTTAACTAAGGTCTGGTCCCGCTGACTGTGTTTTACTCTGTCAGGGACAGTGAATAAATGTCAGTTTAAAATTCTTTCATCATCCAGTTTTTGAGTGGTTACATTTGATTTGTTGGTTTCTGTTACCCAGTTTCACCAAAAAATCACATCTGAGCAGCCTGTCTATTCCAGGTACCCCTGACTGCAGTGTGCAGTTCGGGGCAGGAGCTCAATGCTCAATGTCAGCTTGCTATTGGCTGAAACTAACATTTGACTCCGCCGGTGACATTGCCTGCATGTACAAACGAGCGCCGTCTTATGCTCCTAGCATAGTCACAAACCTGTATTTGGTTCCACTCTGAATTGCATTAGATAGGCACGTTCCTGGAGGGTGAGGGTTAGATTGTCACCAAACTGTTGCAAAATGAAGTAAAGTTGAACGCTGAGCCCCCGCCCCGAACTGCACAGTCAGGGGCTTCTCGTCTATTCTGGACAAAGAGTCACAGTCACCCTTGTATGTCAAACAGTTTTTTACATCTGTGATCACTGTGGTGAAAAAAAAACATCCTGCCCCTAAACTAAGAAATTTTACCCCAAACAATATCTCCATAATACCACAAAATGTCTTTCTGGACCTACTGCTTACCAGCTCTTCACCAGCTTGTTGACATATCCTGAAGCAGATGTATTTTCAGACACATTATGTAGTTCTGCTTTAGAAAATCTACACCACAAGGTTTCAGCCAATCATAGGGCTTTTCACTAATCAGATGATATGAGATACAAATAGCAACAAAGTCCACAGTGACGAAGGAGTGATGATGCAAAAGGTTAGACAGAAGCCGTCGATGAAGTCATCAGTGCAGAAGTCGATTGGGCCAAGCAGTCAATAACTGTGGCTTTGAAACTGCTGTACACTTGTAACAGTCTTAAAAATATGGATTCAGACTTCTACACCCTAAAAAATCTGACCCAAGGTTACTTAATAAAACTATGCCAACAAAGTGACAAGTAATATAATTGAGTAGATTTTAATTAGGTAAGATTTGATTGTAATTTACTGAATAGCTTAACTAAATTTAAATAAGAAAAATAAGTATAAGTTAATAAAAAGAACTGATAAAGTATGTTGCATTTAGTGATATCATGCCACTGTGTGAGTAAAACTATCCCCTTAATAATTAGTAATTTCAAATTAAATTCTATGGAAAATTTATTTATATTTACTAAAAAAAGTGAATAAAATTTACTTATTATCTGGGAAATTTTGATTTGAATCTATTAAATATCTATGCAAAACGTATTTACATTTACTAAATATTAGCAAAAAGATAATTAAATTTACCAATTTTCTCAGTTAAATTAATTATAGCTTACTAAATTTCAGGAATTATATTCAACTCATATTTTAGCATATTGTTATTTCATTCAACTTATTTCACATTGGAATTCTTATTTATTCTATCCTAAATAAATTGTGTAAATTCAAGTTACAATTGGCTTTAATGCTCTTTAAATCTATTCAATAGAATTAAGTGTCACTTTGTTGCCATCACTTTTTAAAGTTATATCTACCCAATGTTAAGTCACTTTGGTACAAAATTTTACTTAAGATTGGTAAACAGATTACCAGACAGACTAATACTGTTTACATTTTTATTTAAATACCAAATGCCACAACACATTAAGACAACTGATGTAACAGCTATGAACTGTGTACAGCAGAGATACACTGGTGATGTATTTGTTTGATTAGGATAAAAGGTTTTTGTTAAATAGTTTAAATTGTTCAAATATTCTGTACCTGACAGAATTAGGACTACTGATAAAACAGTGCCATGTTTAGTTTAAAGGGTTTGGTACAAATTCACCAAAATGCATGCCAATCTATTGACCTTTATCATCTGTGGGCATTAGAAACACAGACTTTTGTGTGTGATGCAATATCTAGTGTTTCTGGAGGAATTAATTTAAAAAAAACATTCTGAGACTGCATATGAGTTGACTAGAATCATCAGAGCCAATTTGACTTTTGAATATCTAAAAAGAGAAATCAAAACTACAGTTTGAAGTCGAGAATAAGGTGAAGTACCAACACTTGAATTCTTGACTTCTTACTAGACTAATGAACAAGAACATTAGTCACAGATTAAATTCGTCAAACGACAAATCTGTATCCCTGCTGTACACATGGGTTGCAACCTGTGCCAATATCAAAAACATCAAGCCTCTTATGTCAAAAATGTAGTTGTTTAGTAAACTACCTAACTGGGCCACTGTTAGAATTTAACAAAATTGAACTCATTCGACATCACTTTACAGTACTATAACTATACTAAGCAGTACTACAATATAATGTAAACATTTTTAACAGCACCTTTGGAGTGTACAATACATGTATCTATGCCAAAAACATTACTGGAGCACTGAAACTTCTGCTTTACCTCAAGTTTGATTTTACATCAATACCTTATTTTTCAGGCTCTTCACTTTTGGGGACAGCCAAAAAAAAAAAAAAAAAAAAACCCTCCAAGCGTTGAGTAAGCCCTTTGAAAATTATCCAAAACAGAACTTTCACGCCTTCTACCACGATACCCTCTTAAAAAATGTACAATTTACTGAACTAACTGGACCACTGTTAAGAGGATTTAACAAAGCCTTTACAATACTTATAGTACTCTTTAGAGCAGGGGTCACTAACTGGCGGACCGCGGTCTGGATCCGGACCCAGACACCGTCTTATACGGACCCGGACCCAGACGCCGTCTTATATGGACCCGGACTTGTAAAAAGAAACAGGATTTAAATTTGACGAGTCGCTTCTATTTTACCGGCGCAGCTTTTCCAGTGTTTACGGCATTAGTTTGTCAGCTCAGGAAATACACAGACCAATTACGTACGAGTTCAGCCATCCCACGTGACGCTACTCCGCCAATGAAGTCTCTGTATTACAGGCGCTAAACATCGCTGTTCGGTCAAAACACTGGCAGGACAAGCTGCAGCTCAGTTCTCCCATTGAGCAGCAGTGGATCGAAGGGGAGTGATAGGAGACATGAAAAAAATGTAAAAATGTTCGATTGCTTAACTTTTTTCAGATGTAGGTATTGTTAAAGAAGTATATAAGTTGGTTCAGGTTGTTCAGTTAAAGATGTATATAAGTTGGTTCATGTTGGTCAGGCATTATTTTTTCATGTTCTGCACTTTATTTTCAGATGTACAGTTACATCGAAAGTTATTTATTAATAAATGTCTAAATGTTTTGAATCGTACTGAATTCATTTGATTTGACGGTCAGCTATTGATTACACGCAGACGCTAATAGAACTACTATGTTACATCAACAAATATCACACTAATTCAGTTAGACATTATGATGTTCTGGACCTTTGCTTTAATAAATTATCTCTGACTGGACCTCTTTGAATTTTAGTTGCATACCCCTGCTTTAGAGTGAACAACATCATGTGAACATTATTTTTAAAAAAACTGCACCTTTCATGTGCACACTCTACGTATCTATGTCAAAGTCAAAAACATGACTGGAGCACTGAAACTGGTGCCTTAACTTAAGTCTTAAGCAGTTTGCTTTAAGCCAGTAGTTTAGTCTTCAGGGTGTTCACTTTTGGGGACAGCCTTAAACAGTCCAGCTCAAGGAAGAGCTTTTGAAAAACTTCGAGGGTGTACCTGAGCTCCTTTGGATAGGCAAGATCCAGTGCATATGCCAGCCCAACAAACATGGAGCAAGCCCTTGGAAAGTTACCCAGAGCAGTCAGAACTTTCATGTCTTCTACCACGATACCCACATCTGGACCCTCTGATGTTTTCGTCTGGATTTGGTAGATTTTCATCTGTTGTACAGCAAGGTCCTGCGAAACACTGTCCCCTTCAGTGTCCTACAACAAACAAGAACACTGTGTACTTCAGGGTGCTTTCCAAAGGGGAAGATCATAATTTAACATTTCCATATTTCCACTAAATACAGTAATTCACAAAGTACTGTAATTCTAAAAGCTTCAGTCGGCTTCTGAGGTGATTAGTGATGCATTTCTCTGGAGAGAAATACAACTACTGTTCAGTCATATGAATTAGTCTGGAGAAACCACTTGTAAATGTTAGGTGTGTTGTGTTATTTAAATGGTTCTTGTTTGATTTGTTCATTGCAAACACCTGAAAGTTTGTTAATTTTGCCAATAAACCTAATTTGCAATGGGGTTGAATCATTTTGAGTGCAACTGTATAGTCAACTTACATCATACTCTTTCAAGAGTCGATCTGTAGATTCCCCAAGGTACACCATCAAGCAACGAATGACAACATCTCTGATCACATTGATGCCAGGATTGCTTGGAGACTGAAATGACCAAAAATATAGTCGCAAACTAATGAAATGTTTTTATTCTATCTAGTGCTGTCAATCGATTAAAATTTTTAATCGCGATTAATCGCATGAGTGTCATAGTTAACTCGTGATTAATCGCAAATTAATCGCACATTTTTTATCTATTCTAAATGTCCCTTGAATTATCATTTTATACGAGGAGGAGGCGGAGAATTCGCGTCAGCTGTGTTTGGCCATCAAGTGGTATTACAGACTGGATGTACTACGATGATAACTCGGTTCATACTGACAATACACACAGATAACTTTGGTCTGGTCAATCGTCATGCGGCACCCCAGGCCGCCGTCTCCTGGCGGAGCATCTGCATCAGCGGCACGCGGTTCGGGACGGGGAAAAGGAGCCGACAGAAAGTCGAGCGAGAATATTGCTGCTGTACCACCACCAGCAGGAGATCCTGTCGGACTCCGATGGCGAACACCTCACCCTCGACCTCGCCAACCATGCCCCCGCCCCACCCAGCCCAGGCCGCGTTAATCTCGCGATAAAAAAATTGACGCCGTTAAAATTTATTTGTGTTAACGCGTTAATAACGCGATATTTTTTACAGCACTAATTCTATCATATACATTTGACAGAAAATGCTGGCTCACACCTAGCATTATTTTATCTGTAGGGTCTTGAAACTTGATATTTAGTGGCTTTCACTTTACACAGGAGGTGCATACAGTGTATTAACATGGAGTGAACCAAATTCAATTTGAAAACAATTTGCAAAAAAGCTGAAAAGCCCACCATGTGCACCAAATTACCCATCCACCAACTGAGAGCATAAATACATTCAAGAAGGTCTTTAACAGTTTCATACTGACCAATTAGAAAATGCTGAAGAGCTGATAATAGTATGATATTAAAGCATGGTAATCAAAAAATCCCTAAAATAAAATCTTAATTGAAAAATACCTTGAGTAGGATACCCTTCAACCTCAGCCCCATGGTTCCACCTTTGGAACTGAATCCTCACTTGTTCCTGACTTTCTTCATTATCTCCTGCTGGGTAAGAGGGGAGGTAGTTTATCTCTGCTTTTCTGGGTTTCTTCACACACTTTGCAGACTTCTGGTCAGCTGGTTTCTTGTGTTTTACTGCATTGCATATCACTTCAGGAACACCGAAACCTTTTTTGGTGTTTTGTCCGATAATTTGACATCTTATATTTGAGACTTTGTTGCCAGCCATAGAAACCAGAAAAGGAGCTGGGTTCCTTAAGACAAGGATATTTCTTGACAAGTGCTTCAGCTACATCATTTATCTGTGGACTCGATGGATAGGCTGTATATGTATATATTGCTTCAGCCAACTTCTCAAGTATGTCTGCCTTGACCTTTGATGTAGATAGAAGCTTTCCATTCTTCTTGTAGTCGTCAGTGGCTCTTTCAAGGCACATCTCAGTCTCATATGCAAACTGTGGAATATCTGGAAAATCTTGATATTGGAACAAAAATACTTATCCATCATAATCCCCAGGATCGGGGAACAGGTCGGGGAAGTGAGGATTTTCATCATTATCAGAGTCACGGCCTGCTCCTAGAAGGGGATACATCTGTGCCATGTGCTGTTCCATGGGCGAAATAGCTGTGGTGATGAGACGGTTAAGAAGAGCACGCAAACATGGAATACAACAACAACCACACAATGTCAGTACTGCCGCAAACATGGCCAACGACATTAATACTGAGGACACCAACAGTCTGTACTTTTCAAAGGCATCCAACCATGAATTCCACATCGTGGTATCAACCCCAGAATGCTCTTTTATTTTGCTATTAAGGGTGCGTAGACCTTCAATTGCCTTGGTCAGGCTGCCATCGGCAGCGGTGTTATTTGGTATGAATGAACAACATTGTTCACCGAACATTACACAGACGCCTCCCTTTTCAGTGAGCAGCATATCCAGAGCTGTTCTGTTTTGGAAAGCAATAAGCAAAGTTGCCAACAGTTGTCCATGAACGGCCTCAAAACCACTTCGAGTCCAATTTCCTAGTTTCTGAACATTGTAGTGGATGTAATTGATTCTGTCAATGTTCTTGTTAAGCATACACCACCAACAGATAGAAGATTCAAACCCTGCCGCAACTTGATCAACTAATTTGTACTCGTCAGGTACTCCATGGGGAATTCCTATCGCGTCTATGTAAGTCGGGTCATTATCAGATAACCAGGTCGCAGAACGTTTGTGTCTGCGCCATTGTTCAGGTATTACACTTGACAAGGTATCCATCAACTGAGTGGTGGACATTGGGTAGACGGACACTGGAAGGAGCAACGACACTAAAGCACAGTATCCTGTTGTATTCACGGGCAAACGGTCGAAGATCCTGTCATCTCCGCACCACCACCAGATGCCACCACGAGACACTGGGGTAAAAAGGACGGATACTGTCAGTGTTGTTGCACACCATGAGCTCGACAAGTTTCCTAATGGCACTCCTTTACCAGTTCTATTGATGCAAGAAAAATTACCTGGTGCCACAGTCTTTGAAAATATTGATTTTTTCTTTTCAGGTCCAGTATTGGGGAACACTTCATCCCAGGACTGGCATGTGGCATTTGGATTAGTATTTTTCATCACATCAAGGATGCATTCATCAGAGATAACTGCTGGTACTACCTGAAGTATGGGCCTTGGACCCATACAGATCACACAATCTGTTTTTGTTACATTCGCCGCTTGTTCTGCCATCAGTAACCAATTGTTGCTATAACCAGATACTCCAGTTGTGACGTGAAACCATTCATCAACACTATCAAGTGGCACACTGACAGCTCTCACACCAGCTTGTCATGTATAATTGTTCATCCTAGGCTGCTCTGTGGTTCCCATAGTACTATTTACACATACAACAATCGGAAAGTAAGGATCAGTGCCTGACGACCAGGCCCACAGCAGCAGTCCCCAACAGGAAGTGTTAAACAGTGTTGCATTTGGAGGACGTATTTCTCCGTCGGGAAGAGTAAAAGTCAACCAAAGTTGTTCTCCTGGATGACTGAGAGTTATTCTATCAGTAAAGACTTTAGCTTCTTCACTATAGCCTGGTGGCCAATATTGTCCCTCCCGAGTTGTAATAAAAGCACTCTAATCAAGTCGCAGGACGTGTCCAGTCAGATACCACCAGTGACCTGACCAATCTTTGCCTGTGATTTGTACAGTGTTCCGAAACTCTTTTAACGCTTTTATAGGAATATCTACAGAAGTGGTTGTATTTGGGGGGCACTGTAATAGTAATCGAGTTATTATACGTCCAGGATATTATCCATGGAATCCAAGTTTCACTACTTCTCTTAGCACGATTGGTGTTATTGCTAGCATGAATTTGTTTGAGAGGCTCCCAGAGATACCATACCAGTAAAAAGGTCAGGATGAAGAACACGGTTATTATCCAACAACAGATGGACTGTTTCAGCCATCTTGGGGCCATTTCAGCTAAAGGGTTTCCCTCTACTTGGTTTGGTGTCTTGGGAAATCTTCACTGACTTTCAGGTCTTACCAGTCTCTACATGTCTGGCACCACCCTACTATCAGACTCTTGCTCACCTCCCCTATCGGAACCTTCAGCTGAGATGACTCTTTTACAGTGTGTCAAATGTATCCAGGTACCTCTCTCCGCTATTTTAACCGCAGTCTACAAATTTTTTTGAGTATAATGTTGATGTATCTGTCCTACCATCCCGCCTGTTGAGACGTGTAGAACCATGGCTCAATATTGCCGCCCATTTATATAGTTTTTTTGGTAGGATAGGTTTGTTCTCTGGTCATACATAGATGTCATCTTTCAATTGGGCACCATTCTTTATCCACTGATCTTTTTCTGTTTGTAGGCTTTGGATTTGCATATCTTTTAACACATCAGTAGTGAAGAGTCCACTTTGCTCGAAAGTTAATATTTGAATTCTGCCTTCTGCTGCCTCTTTGGCTCTTTTATCAGCAAATGCATTTCCTAGTGAGACCTCATCTTTATTTCCAATGTGTGCAGCACATTTGCATACTGCTAGTTCTTCAGGGAGTTTTACTGCTTTTAGTAGCTCAGTTAACAACTGAGCATGTGTTACGGGTTTCCCTGTTGAGGTCACCATTCCTCTATTTTGCCAGTATTGAGCAAATGTGTGCACGGTAGCATAAGCATATTGGCTATCCGTATATATTGTTGCTGCATTTTTTGTCATTAGTTTACATGCTTCCGTTAGTGCCACTAGTTCTGCTGCTTGCGCTGAGTATTTTTAAGATAACTGTCCTGCTTCAATACTTTGTCTTGTGTTACAACAGCGTAACCTGTTAAGGTTTTCCCTTGTTCGTTCTTTTTTGATGATCCATCAACATAAAGAACTTTCCCTTTTCCCAAAGGTTGATCTTTTAGATCACTTCTGCATTTAGCCATATTTTCAGCAAACTCCTGACGGTCATGCTTCATGCCATCATCTGGTAGTGGCAATAATGTGGCTGGGTTCAAGATTGTACATCTCTCAATTGTTAGGTGAGTAATGTTGACATACAAGATAGATGTCTAGCTGGTGACAAAAATGTCATATTCGTCTATAGGAGGAGCGCAGAAACTGCATGTGGAACTCTAAGTGTTAGCGGATGGAACAGTACAATCGCTGCACTAACTTCGACTGCCATAGATGCTGCAATTACTGCTCTAACACAGTGAGGCAATGCACAGGCCACACTATCCAATTTTGATGAGAAGTAAGCAATTGGTTTAACTTTTTCTCCATGTTGTTGTACCAGTACAGACGTCATAAAATGACCTTTGCAATCCACCATTGTATGAAAGGTTTCTTATAGTCTGGCAATGCCAATGCTGTGCTGGAAACTAACACCTGTTTTAGTTTACAGAATGCATCCTCTGCTTCCTCAGTCCATTTTAATGGGGTTGACATATTTATGTTTTCATCATACATGAGTTTATTGAGCGGGGCTGCTATTTCTGCATAATTTGGAACCCAATTTCTACAATAGTTAGTCAACCCGAGAAATGACATCATTTGCTTTTTTGTCACCGGCTTTGGTGCTTGTAATATTGCTGATTTTCTATCTTCCACAATGGTTCTTCCCCCTGCACTAAGGTAATGACCTAGGTATTTTTACTTGTGTTTTGCATACTTGTAACTTGTTTTTGCTGACCTTATGACCTTCCTCTACCAAATACTTAAGGAGAGCTATGGTATCCAATTTACAAGTTACTTCATCAGGGGAGGCCGAAAGTACGTCATCTACATAGAGCAGTACTTGACTGCCCCCTGGAGGTTGGAATTTGGACATACTAGCACTCATCACTTGGGAATATATTGTGGGACTCTCACAATAACCTTGTGGTAACCTAGTATAGGTGTATTGTTGCCCATTAAAGGTAAATGCAAACCAGAACTGACTTTTCTTGTCCACTGGAACAGAGAAAAACGCATTGCTTATGTCAACGACAGTGAAAACTTTGGCATCTGGTCGCAATGAATTTAACAAAGTATATGGGTCAGGAACACATGGTGCTCTTTGAATGACCGCATTGTTAACTGCTTGTAGGTCTTGGACCATTCGCCATCCTATAGATGGTGCTTGTTTCTTTACTGGGAAAATGGGAGTGTTGCAAGGTGAGTCTTCACACTTAATGATTACTCCAGCTTTTATCAAGTCTTCTATGACTGGTTTAATACCATCCTGCGCGTCAGCTTTGAGAGGATATTGTCTAATGCAGGGCCTGTATTCAGTTTTTGGTCTGATCTGTACTGGTAATGCTCCCTTTACTAACCCTACATCAGATGGTCCCTTGGACCACAGCTCATTTGGTACGTCTTGCAACAATTTCTCCTCTTCCTCAGTTAACAATATATCTCGCATCTCTTTGGTGTGCATGTGTGTTCCCTCATGCACCTGTATTGTCCAAAACAAAGATTTTCTTGTTAATCCTGTCTCTGTACTGGCCCATGTGTTTACAAATGTGGGAACCCAATCAGTTGCTTTTTCCCCATCATATACCATCTTTCCCAGGTCTTTCCACTCTAGGTTTTTGCTTTTATACAAAGATATATGAGGAGGAGTCCACATTTTGAAAAGTTTGTGGATTTCAGGGCCCAGTGTGACTCCGACTACGGAGCTGTTTTTTGCGTCAGAGTACATGTAGTTGACCGTTACTTTGGTTGGGGTTTGTTGCCTCAGCTGTTTCTCATAATCTTTGTCTGGTCCTGGAGTATTTTTGTACCACATTGTGACGTGCAAGTCATCAGATGACATCACATCCTGTGGGATTAAATTAGCTTGTCTTCCTTCATTTATGAGTTCTAACCCTAACCCTGTACTGTGCGGAGGTTTGTTAGGGACATCAAGTGAATGGTAAAAATGCAGAGTTCCTGTCCCTTGTAATACAAATACTTCTCCTCTTTCCAACTCGGACCTCCTTTTTACCGCAATGTACCCCTCAAGAGTAGGAACTAATGCTAATCCCAGCAATAACAGCCCATCTCTTCCTAGGAGGTTAACTGGGCATCTTGGGAGCATTAAAATTGCAAGTTGACCTGAGCATCCTTCAGGGTCTCTAATCCAGACAGGTTCTGATTCAGCTACCTTTTTTAGGTCACCGTTTGCAGATCTGACAGTTACTGTATTTGGTCCTGGCTTCCCGCCAGGAATTGCCTCCCTGCATGTTGTTCTACATGCTCCTGTATCACATAGAAAGGTTATTGATTTTCCATTTACCAATAAGGTTATTTCTGGTCTTGGGGTGTCTACAGACATAATTTCTTGTAGATTTAAAATTTCTTCTAGTTCAGGCTCAGGCTCTTGGTATATTAGTTTTTGAGGTTGTTTTTGTGGGTTACCCTGATCTAGTCATGCGTGGTGTTTTTGGTCAGGACAATCTCTAGTGATGTGTCCTTCCTTGCCACAGGACCATCAACCTTTGGTGCCTGGGCGGTAGAAGTCTCTGCCTGACTCTCTACCTCTTAATCCTCTACCTCTTTGGCCTCGGCCTCTAGGGTTCCCTCTGCCTCTGGCACTTTGGTAATACACCTCACTTTCTTCGATAAAGAAAGTATTTGCGGGTTTGGTTTTATTTGTCTTCTTTTCTTTCATCACTTTTTCAGCGTGGATGGCATGACTTACGTACTCATCCAGCGTTCCATTTGCAAGTTCCACATAATGCTTCTCCACCCAGTGATGCAGCCCGTCCAGCGTGTAAGGCATTTTTTAACTGCTGTTGATACACGCCATTCTCCTCTCCGTCATCAGTGATTCCACTATGAGCACTGAATGCTTTTTCCATTCTGATTCTGTATGCTTCAAAACTCTCATCCTCCTTTCTGTGAAACATTAACTGCTTGTTTCTCTCTGCCTCAGCACATTTATCTACACCTTCCTTTTCCTTCTTTGCAATTTCTTTTTTCTTCCTGTCACCTTTTTCTCTTTTTTGTGCTGTTTCTAGCCAGTATTTAACATCCTCGTATCCCTCTTTGCACATTTTCTTCGGATTATCTTTGTTAGCTTTTGCACTTGCTTCTTGTAACTCGGTTAATTTCTGGGTATTTAATTTACCATCATAGTCGTATTTTTTCATCCATTTTTCAAGGTACTTTATTTTTTGCGGGTCTTTCTTTTCGATACATTTCCAGTCTTTGCACTGTAAGTTGTCTCTAGGCTGTCCTTTGCCGTTTCCGTTCCCCATTTTAATTTATTTTAAAGGTACACTTTCTTTGTAGTCTTCTTGCGGACAGTTCACTCTCGAGCGTCCCACGCAGGGACAACTTGTTTCCCAAAGCTCTGCTAGTTTTAGTTCTCCTAATTTTATCACTACTCTTTGATTTTCTATTAACATTAATCAAGTCCTATCGCAAAACTGTAGGTTTACGTGATGCTCGCATGAAAGTTTAATTATATCTAAGGTTCTCCACCTATATTCTTCAACTTTTACCTTATCTGTTTTTTTTTTACTAATTTATGTTTATCCATTCATTTTATTCTTCTTTTATATGTATTTTGGTTCAGTGAGATAACACCTAGGGTGTTCTAAACACTGGGAAATTAAAGCAGGACAGTGATTCAAACTTCCCTTTTGTGGTAAGTCTCACTTCAACTCTTTCGAGTGGAAACTTCTTGCCTTTGCATCCACAAAAGTCCACTGTTTAACTCCTGCTCTTTAGTATGATGTTAGATACCGAGTGGTATTTTTCCTCCATTCAGACTCACAGTCACTCTTTTTGTTTCACATATTTCACATTGCAACTTTGAAACGTTTTCAAGGCCGCACAGGGCTCTGCCACCCCTACGGAATTTAACTGCGCCTCAGGACCTCTTTGCCCTTTACTTTTACCTGCCAGTGCCTAGGATATTCAGTGCAATAAGATGCAATGCCCCTCAGTCATTCTTTGCCTTTTTAAGAAAACTTTAACTCACCAAGTTGTGTCTTTTCCCTCTCGGACTCCCGTCAACCGTTGGATTCCAGCCGGCGAGTAGATCTCCCAGTCCCGGAAAGGGTCTTTATGAAACTCCCTCTATGGAGTCCACCGTGGCCACAGATTTTCCTGGTGTCCGCCCCGCCTGCTGGAATCCTCAGGCCTGTTGGGATCCGGCTCGAAGGGCCAAGTTAATGTCAGGTTCAAACAACCTAGAACACTATTAAAACACACACAAAGAGAGAAGACACAGAGTTAGAGTTCTTTTACTTGCGAGGAGAACGGACGGAGACGTGTTCAGTTACACTCTCCAACCCGCTCTGAATCCGTCCTGCCGTCTCCTCTCTTTTTATTTCCTTTGGGTGGTTCCTGGTTACAAAACGGTTGCAGCCTTCTAAAGGATGGGGGACACACAGGCTGCATCCTTTAGTTTATCTCTATCTAATCATAGTTGTTGCGAATGTTCTTGACTAAAGCAGGTGTCTTCATTCAGTTCAAGGCTGACATCTTCATCAGCTGCATACTTCTCCATACAGCCTTCCTCTTCTTGTAGGAGGGTTTTCTGTCTATCTTTTCAATGTCGTTTCACCCTGTTCCTTGTCCTTGAGTCTGCATGTGAGCCTAAAAAACAGTTTGCACACATCCTGCACACACACACACATATATCACTCTCAAACAGTATAAGATAACTTCTATGTACAATTATTCCAACAATTATCACATTTGTTCATGAATTTGTATTTTTTTATCTTTGAATTATACTGTAAATTAGTGATAGAATATAGTATAGTAATTTTGTCAGTGTTCTCCAGTTGAAAAGATCTTAGATGTTCTTCATACCAGCCAGCAAGTAACTTTACAATAAAATATGCACAGTTGTCCAAAATGGCTATCTGCACAATCTCAGCAAAGTCAGGAAGTCCACCAGTAGAGCCATAAGACAAGATCATCCCAACAGTATACTTTATACCATGATAGGTGATAGTATTTGCTAACTGCACACTAGAAAGAAGTGGGGATTTTTCATGTACAGCTTTCTGTATGTCAGGATGCAGCACATCTAAAGGCATTAGATACATTTGTGACACACAAGGCTGGTTTTCCTACATCTGTATGCATGTGGTATGACATCATCATCTGATGTCTTGTAGAAAGGGTCAACAACACATTTCTGAAATTGTTAGTGTGCCTCACAACTTGCTTAAAGAATTTGTGTTTTGCTTCACACACCAATCAGAGGCCCATAGTTTTTAATCAGTGCTGGATAGTGTTCCAAAAAGTGGTGTTTGGGCGTCAGTTTCTCTTCTGGAAATACTTCAAAAAATCTATCACGATGTTCAGATATTTTAAAGTCAAGGTATGCAATACTTTCATCTGTGTGAACCGGGGCAACCACCAATTCAACTATGTCTTTTAAAGTCAGAAGAACCTGCCATGCAGAATCACCCTCTGGTACCTGGGAACCAACAATGAGAGGCAACAATCATATGAGGGCCCAGTTTAATGAGCATTTCCCCCTATTGTTTTGCGGACAGTGTAGTTTTGAGGGATTGCTTGAGGGCGACTGACTTTGTCCGAGCCCTTGTAGAGAAATTGCAAGATTAAGTGATTAAGCAAAGTCAAATTAAAGTACTTTTTCTTGGTGAAAATCTGAATATACAACGCTAGCTCTCTTGGGACAATGCCTTCAAAGAGGTCTTGTAATACATCTGGGGGGTACCCAGAGACAAAGTGAAAGTGTTTCAAACTATCACTCAATGGACATGACCGCTTTACGCCATAGTAATGGAGCAAATTTGGATTTTCACTCACAGTTTGCACATGCAAATTATGGTCCTCCTTTGTTCGAGGTGGAAATGCTCCAGTCCGTACCTCGTGTCCCTGGTACTCTGAAGAATGTCCTAGACAAAATCTACAAAAGTATGGTCCAGTGAAACTTTCAACTAGTCCACTAATTGAATGTGCACCAAGATTGTCCGCTACAACACAAAGAACAGACCCTTTAACAGTGGCGGCTGGCCAATAAAGGGTGCTAGGGCGCCGCCCCACCATTCATCACTCACCACTTTAGCTTAAATAAGATATAAAAATAATAATAAAAATGAAATAACAAAATACAAATATTTCGAAATAAATGTGTATCTATTTTAAGATGAGGAAAACAAATATTATATAGGTAATGATGGTGAGTAAAGTTGTTTCGTTCATCTGCGTTTTCCGATTGGTGACGTATTTCCGCCCTGGGGCGCAAAAATCTTTGCCCATAGACTCTCGTTAAAAGTTGTACATGCGCAGTAACTCCTCTTCAATACAAGAGATAGGGCCAAGTTGGGGCGCAGCTTCCCTGCGCCCACAGCTGACGTAGCTGGATTATTTAGATACCACCACCCTCCCGCCATGGGAGGAGCTGACGTCGGGACGTCGGCCAGAGTCACAGCCGTCTGTCATAAAGTGCTGATTGACAGGTCGAGTAGCGGGAGTTGGAGACGACAGACAGAGACGCAAAATGGAGAAAGAGACTTTAAATAATTCAGTGAAGTCACTTAAATCAAAACCTTTGGAGAGGAGAACATATCAGGAGAAGCTGCAGGTGAAAGAGCTCGGACCTGATCAGCCCAACATCCTAATTGATCAGCAGTTCAAAGACAGAGGGGACAACACAGGACCTGGTTTAGCTACAAGGCTAGGCTAACTGATGTAGCCAGGCTAAAGCTTTATTCTGCTTTCCCTGCCTCCTTTTTCAAACATCAGGATCTGACCCAGCATGGATCAGGACAGGTAGGACTGATTAAAGCACTTCAGAAAAGGCAAAGAAGCATGAACAGCCATGTTAGGAAGAATAAACATTTCATGTCAGCTTGATGAAGGCTACAGGATGGAGATCTGTAAGCACAATGAGGAGGTTGAGGTTGGTTTATGGGTTCTGTGGAAATAAATTTGGTTACTTTGAAAGCAATTCTGTGATGCAATTTTCCTTACTTTTTCTGACTTTGTGTAGATCGTAAATTTAATTCAAAATGGTCTTAAAAAGGTCTTTAAAAAGTTTTAAATTTGTTTAAACCTGCAGAAACCCGGTTTTTGGTATATGTCTGTTTTGGAGTTGTAGCCCCCCCTGGAGAAAACTGCACCAGCCGCCACTGCCCTTTAACATTTTTCCCCACACTGGAAACAAAAACCCCTTCCTGTTCAAGAGCAGCAAGGTCTTTTAAAAGTGGTTCCAAAACTGCTTTGTATCCAAAGTATTTAACATCAGCAGCTTTGCAAAGTAAAGCTAGGTGTATTGATGTTAATGCAGATTATAACTCGGATGGTACATTTGCCAAAAACCAATATAATGAGGTTATTTTGTTTTTTTTTTCTTGAAGTTCCGAGTGGGTTACACACCTCAAAGTCATCAACATAAAGGATTATATGTTGATGACTTTGAAGGAGAAGAGTTTTGCTTCTCCTTCAACAAAGAAGTTATTTTGCTTGAAAAATGTACCATCAAAAACTGACTTGAAATGTTCAGTTCTGTTTGAGTGTGTGAACAAGATGCTCTCCGCAAAATCTTTGTTCTTTAATACTTCCTGCAAAGTCTTGAGAATTGGTACGTACTGAAAACTCTTGTTCTTCTGAGAATCAAGAAAATATTCAACTGGATCAACACATTGGAAACGCTCTTTAAAGTATCTCCTTCTCAGAAAAGCTGAACCAAATGAACCACCTGCCCCTAGTGACGTGCTGATAGGGTGCAATTTGCACAATTGTTCAGCCAAGTCAGTTACGATGGCCTGATCAACAATGCACTTGTGAGAGTTCAGTGTTGAATTAAGTATGCTTCTCACTACAGCAACAGACGCTGATGATGAAATAAACTGAAGGTCTTCCACCAGGGCATCAATGCATCTCACAGAGGCATTATAGACACTTTCTAGCTTCAGCAAAAGCAACCTACTTCTTTGAGTCACTATATCTGATGCATCTTCAGGATCACAACCTAAACTAGTGCCCTCAACGTAACTAGCCTCTAGTACATCAGAATGACTAACAGTCTGATTATGATGACTCTCAAGCACGCTTTGCTTAAAATCACTTAAAGAATAGGATTTGTGTTGTAGCGTACAACGGAGCAGAACATTACAAGCTTTAATCCAGAAACTGTTTCTCAGAGCCGTAAATTGGGTAATAAACCATTTCAGGAGACGGCTAACCCAAATCACCCCCTTTTTGGAGACGACAGGATGTCTCCCTCCTGCACCAGAATCTGATAAGGGTCATAAAAGTGCCAAAAGGTGAAGAAAACCATACACCTCGGGAGAAGACGAGATGGCCCTCCTCCTAACACAAGGAACTCTTTGATGATTGGAACTAAACACTTCTAAATAACAAAATCAAAGAACTCAACATCTCTGGAGTGATGATCCCAACATCTGGACTCTGTGATACCAGGTTGATCAGGACCAGCATGGAAGGAGAACACATTGAATCTGAAGTGTTTATTGAGATGCATACACCAGACCACCAACAACCCCCTCCTCTCTATCACAGATCACAACCATAAAAGACACACATCGAGAGAGAGAGATCTTTTATCCCCAGCATGTATACTTATAAGTTGAACTTTTCTTATAATTGAATGTATATGCTTACATTTGTAGTGACATTAATAGTTTACTTTCATGTAGCCTAAAAGTCTACTATTTGTAAGCTTATTCTCGTGTTATATCTTTTATTATTATTATCTCAGGAACCATGTGAGATAAACATATCATAATTGGTGTCGTTTTAATCACACATTTAGTGAGATTTTAGATCTGTGATCACCATAAATATTTAACAATTGAATTTGCATGTTTAAGAAATAATCTTAAAGTATGCTCTAAAGGTATTTGGCCTCTGATCTCTCCTGGACAGTGAAGCTCAGACCACCCCCTGGGATGGACACAGCCACGATTGGTCAGATGCTGATTTGAATTTGGCTCCAAAACTTTCTATATAAAAGGAAAGTCACTGGAATGCAACTTGGGCTTTTTCTTTCTTTTCATTTCATTCAAGGGCTTTTTACTTCTTTTAAGGGCTAGACTTTTTCTTTAAGGACTTTTATCAGGCTAAGTTTTTTGGGTTTGTGTTTTTGTTTCTTAAAGGCTGGAGCTTTGTTTTCTATGATTAACTTGAAGTTAGACTTCTTAAGTTAACTTTAATAACGCAACAGCAGAGACATTTTCTTTTAATGCATCAGTAATTATAATACAATAATACATTTTTTCTGAAATGCATCATTACATCATGAATACTTCTACTTTCAGTACTTCCAGTGTATTGAGTCATTCCATGCCAACTCACCTAGGGCCCCTCTGTTGAGGTCGTGGATTTTTTTAAATCTCAGATATCAGATATCCATGATGATAAATTCTAGATTTTTGTTATTTTAATTTCCATTAAAAAAGAGCATAAACTATTGACATGATTACAAGTTCCAACTTTTTTTTAAGGTTTCTGGATATTCAGTAAAACAATTCAGCCAAATCCTGTGGAAAAATATGCAACTGGTGAGGATTTAAAAGAATCACTGAAGGGATCAAAGTTAACACAGAGGGACATTTTTAAAAAATGTATAACTCAAAAAGCATTTGGAGTGGAGCTGTGGGATTTTGCAAAGTTCCATGGTTTAAGTAGAAGCTTTTGCACAAGTTTTTTTTTCAGAGAAAATCCATAACCTCAACTGGGAGGTCCTAGGTGAGTTGGGGTGAGAATGACTCTATTATGATGCTAATGCTGTTTTACTTTCACTTGAAAGTACAAAACTGAATGCAGAACTTTTATTTGTAACAGAGTATTTCTACATTGCAATATTGTTACTTTTACTTAAGTACAAGATGTAAGTACTTCTTCCATCTCTGTCAAAAGGTCAGAAACAGGCTGGAGACTGCTTGTGTTGGAAGTGACCAGTCACAGCAACAGAGTTATCAGTCCCTGCTCCTGCCACCAAAGTCGAGTGAGTGAGCGTTGTGCAATTGTGAGAGTGTGGAGGGTCGAGTAAGTCATGTGTCAGTCCCGTATTCATGGGATCATGTTTGTGCATGTGGAACAGAAATGCACCCAAGGATGGATGCTGTCTTCTAGGGCTATATTATGTACATACCTGTTTATGTGGATGGGTTTTGAAACTAATATACTCCTTTAACAGCACAATTTCTTTTTCAAAATGCTTACTGGCATCCTGTGTGACTTGAAAACACACAGAACAATGCCAGAGCAAACTAATTTTTGGAAAATATATTTTTCAGATACAATGCCACACTTAGCACCTGTAACAATCATGTTGTTTCAGTGGTCGGTGTTACAGACGGTAGCAGTTTTGCTTATGCACAACACTTTTATAATCATATAGTCATAAATGACAATCACTCTACGCAATTAAAATGACTCCAACGTTAAATCTTGCAGTATAACATTATTGCTGTGATCAATCTATCTATACTCATGTCTGCCTATCCAGAATATTTTGACAGCATTCCATTGATTTTGTTCCATTTTTATTTTCCAGCTTACCTGTCAAGCCAACATCTGCTTTGAAGGAGCATGAAAGAGTGACAAAGAGCAGTTGAAGCCTAACTTAAGTTTCTCATTCACCTTTGTTAAACAACATCTGATGAAAGTTTGTTATCAACTCCAGTGAATGAGATATTGTTGTTAATATTAAGTTGAAAACTGTCTTTTAAAAGCTACGCATGTATTGTAGCAGACATGGACACTGATCGTATAAATCTCCCTTGCCTCTATCTTTGATCTAGTGAAATAGAACAGATGTCTTTGTTAATGCACTGTAAGAAAAAAAGTATAACTTCTTAAACAGATTTTAGCAGACAAAAATCTTGAGACACACCGTATCTGTCAAGGCATTATCCCAAAGAGCTGACGCGACAGTATTGTTCCCTGACTGTCTCGAGACAGAGCTTTTGCATGTTTTAACATTAATGAGATCGGTGGAAGGATACAGATCCTCAAAAGTGTCACTTCGGGCTGAAAGAGCTGATTTACTCCCTCTGGCTCATAATGCTTGCTTTTTTTCCTTGAGAAAGTTCACCTTCAAATGTGATCTGCTGCAGCAGCACATTTTACAATTGAAAGAATGGGATTGGGAGTACAATAGGTAACATCACACAATGGAGGGTGATTAAAGAACATATTTCCCCTATTGCTGTGAAATGAAGAATGCAAGCAGGTATTCTCATGAAACACAAAAGGGTTTTAGCTGCTGTCAGGATGCAGGAATGCTTTAAGCCATTCAAGCCTTCTTTTGATGGGACTTTGCTCTAATCAGCCTGCATTCACATTTGTGAATGTGTCCATAAAAAGTGGAACCATCATCCAAATACCATGAACATTTAATGACCCTAATAAAACATGTATTTATTAAGCAGAAGTACAGGGACTGAGACACTGCCACAACCCTGTGTCCTGAATCATGTGTGCCTTCTAATTTGTGCCTCATTAACCATATAGCTCTATGGCATAGCTATGAGGCATGATATTCTACGGAGCTGAGACTAACATTTGATTTCACACAGGGAATTGCAGTATAACATGTGAAATGCACAGGCATGGATTCTGTAGACATATTTAGAGTTAAATTAGTCAAGAGGACAATTAAACATATAAATGACTTCAGTTTTCTGTGAAAGTACTGAACAGTAAGTGAGACATGAACTAGTTTTCTTGACCACTGAGTTTAAATCACCCTGGCAGTAGGTTCCACAAAGAAATGTGTTGGATATCAAATGCTTTGATGCACTCAAACAGTGATAAAGTATCTGTTTTTCAATGAAAACCAGAATGAGAAATGGATAAGAAATAAAGCAAAACTGCAAGCTGGTTCAGGCAGACAACTTGAGAGTGCTGTCATACATAACAATTTATGTTCTGCAACCAACTGTATATCCAGAGCACCTGGGCCAAAAGACAGTTTATTTAAGCCACCAGTGTTCTGCTCAGTGTTTTTTGCCCTGCTATGTCTACTGCTGCCCTGTTCACTTGGAACCTGCTAGAATTGTGTTTTTCAGAACTAATGGAGGCTGTGACTCTGGTGGTGGTAGCAGGTTGTCCACTAATTGCAATGTTTGAAGTTGAATCCCCTGGCCTGGTTGGCCTGGGTGTCAGGTAAAGACAGATACTGGTTGGCCAAAAGGGCTACAGCTGTGGCAGCTGCGGAAGCTAAAACTCAGGTGTGGGAGGAGTTCAGAGAGGCTATGGAGAAGATTTTCAGTTGGCCTAGAAGAAGTTCTGGCAAACGTTAGATGCCTCAGGAAGGGGACGCAGGGCTTTGCCCAGGCTGTGTACAGTTGGGGGGGAGAACTGCTGACCTGTACTGGGGACACTGTCGGGTGGTGGAAAGAGTTCTTCTAGGGATTCCTGAATCCGGTAAACATGTCATCTGTGGAGGAGGCAGAGCCTGAAGACTTGGGAGAATTTGGGGACCTCAGTATCACATGTCTGCTTTTTGCAGATGATGTGGTTTTGTTGGCTTCATCAGACTGTGACCTTCAGCAGCACTGGAGCAGTTTGCAGTCGAGTGTGAAGCGTCGGGGATGGGGCTCAGCACCTTCAAGTCCAAGGCCATGGTTCTCTGCCAGAAACCAGTAGATTCCTCCCTCCAGGTTCGGGCGGAGTTGCTTCCCCAAGCAAAGGAGTTAAAGTATCTCGGGATCTTGTTCACGAGTGACGGGAAAATGGAGCGGGAGATGAACAAGTGATTTGGTGCAGTGTCAGCAGTAATGTGGGCGTTGTACCAGACTGTCGTGTTGAAGGGGGAGCTGAGCCCTAAGGTAAAGCTCTCGATTTGCCAGTCCATCTACGTTACAACCTTCATCTATGGTCATGAGCTCTGGGTAGTGACCGAAAGAACGAGATTGAAAAAACTACCATGTGGCTGCATGAGTGATAAATTCAGTATTTTTCTTATTGAAAAAAAAAAGTACCGATCCGATCAATGTACTGTATCTATACAAACAGATATTCTGTGTGTTTGTGTATGTTCTCCAGTGCTGGTAGATCTCACTCCTCTGTGTCACAGAATTCCCTTGTTGTCAGAGGTTATTTGCACATGTAATATATTGCGCTCATTGCAGCAGTAAGGGGGCTCACCAGTGAAATTACCAGGATGCTTTATTTTAAATGAAAATACTTATTAGAGCTGATACTTCCCAGGGTGCCAAGCAGTAGCAATTTCTCATCAGATGAACATCAACTAAACACCCTGCTGCTTCCAGCTCACCATCTTAAAGTGAAAGCCATTAGAGTTATTTGTGCAAGTTCACTGGCAATCAGACTTTACAATTAACTGATAAACTGAAGCTCAGTGGGCCATCGGAAAAAAACATAATCCCCTTTTTTCTCATTTTCCCTGAAGTGTGTCCTCTCTTCTTTGTCAGCTAATGTATTACACAGCTCAGGAAAGTGCATTATCATGACACCAGATTGGACATGTTGACCTTTAATGCTGACATTTTGAATGTGGTTCAGCTTTTTAAATGTGCTTCACTTTGTAGGGTTTTATCAGTTCCTCACCTTTTACCAGAAAGGCACAGATTTTGGGAAGTGATATGACAGCAATTGTTGCATTTTAACAGCCAACATCTCCAAGTTGTGGCGGTCAAAACATGGTCATATCTCATAGGTCAAATGGACTCACACAGTACATTTCACACTCAGTACTCAGCAATAACAGATAAAAGATTCTGAAAAACCAAGACAAAGACATTAAAACGGTGGACAAAGCAAACACCATAGGGATTCACCCATTTTACATTAATTAGTAGGCATTAAAGGCACACATTATCCATATATGTGCAGTAGGCACACACATATATATGGATGATGTGTGCCCTCCACATTTTAGTAAGTTCAGTAGACATGTAATCATCCCATTTATTGGGGGTGTAGCTGCAGCTTGGCAGTTAAAAAGAACAAGTCCACATTTGGAGTTTGGAGGAGATGGAGGAGCCCTAAGTCAGAGGACCATCACCAAGAACGGTTAAGATCAAGTCAAGTCTAGACAATAATGTTATTTTATGACTTGAGACTTGTTTTAAGTTTAAATTTCTCTCGTTGTCTTGTTACGTTTAGGAACCGGAACTCCTTGGTTAGATCTAAAAAAGTATTATTGTTTGGGTTAAAATGTTTCTACGTTAACCTGGTGTTACACAACTCCATTGTAACAGCAGGTTACACATCTTGCAGTTATTGTCATGACCACAAAAGGTGGCTAAAGTCATCAGGGTTGCTTTAGTTTAGCAATGATTATAGTGTGCTTACTGTGTGAATTAAACTGTGGAGGAGGTTGCTTCTGGCCCATATGTATGGGGATGATTTTGCTGAAAATGAACCATTTAGTGGAATAATAACTTCCAAAGTTATTCTTAGACCTGCCAAGGGGTCAAGTAGTCATACAATTAAGAAGGTACAATTGTATTTGGAGTGTAAGTGTACATGGGAAATATCCAGATAATTTGTAAAGTAGATTATGAGATAAAATGTTCTGACATGTCTCTGACAGGTCAGTTTGTCCAAAATGAAAAGGGAACTATGGAGACGATAGATTTACAGAAATAGTGATAAGTGTGTAGACATTCAACCTAACAACACACAACCAGGTGTATCCCATATTCTGAAGATGTAAGACTTTGGCTGTAGATTTTGCCTTAAGTTTCCCATGTGTTTTGCAAACTGGAACACTGACAATCTATGTCAGTGGAACATCTGAACAAATATCTTTACTGTGCGCTGTTAGGTAAGCAAATGCAGAGCAGTTTAGTTGCCTGACATTGATTTTTGATTACTGTCAGATGTAACTAACTCTTAAATGTCTACAAAATGAAATTAAGGACACACTGGAGAAATGGCTGCTGCCAGCTCTGCTCTCTCTGTTCTGTACCACCTTCCTCTTGTACTGTGCACCATCTTGAGGTATATGTTAGTTATTCTAACCCAAACACCGTCTTTGTAGGTATTTGATGTTATATTTTACTACACATTGATGTGAAACTTTCAGCAAAAGACCCAACAGTTCCTGAACTGGTGTGACACTAAAATTTAATTCTACTTTGGTGTCCAGTGGCTAACCTGTCACATGCTTCCCTCCCAGTCTGTTTCTGTCATTTCAGTTTTTGCAGTTTATTTAGGATATACTACTACACGTAGTCGGTTTTTTGGAGGATGTTCTCATTACCTTGTCCTATTTTGACATGCAAACATTTATAGACTGTATCTGTATTAAATATGATTGTTTTCGTTGATTGTAAAATTATCTTGGTTCCAAAAATTAAAGTTTAAATTCATAATTTCAATTCATAAACTGAGTTTTCTTATTAAGATCATATTTGATAAATTTGTAGTAATTGCTGTGGCATGTACCCTGTTCTGCAAAATAGAACCTGTCATGTTAGTCCCTGGATGCAACTTTAAAACATGACTTGGAAACATGTTTAACATTTATCTACTGGTTTAAATTGATCCCAAGTTTCTGTAATTACTTGAAGATATCACAGTAAATGGAACTAGTAAAGAATGGCTCATGCAGTATATCCTTGTAAATCTCAGCTGTGACCTTTGACTCACATCCTCCATGCCATGCAGCCTGTTGCAACCTCTTTGGTGGGTGGACTGCAGCAGCCAACCCTGTCTCCACAGCATTACGTGCTCATTCAACTAAACTGCTTTCTCAAATATGTTTTAACGAAAGTATAATTCTGTTTAGAAAGAAAGATATTTTATCATTGGTGTCACTGCAGGAAAGGCTTCCATTTTGAAAGTGCGGCAAAGTCCATATGAAGACGTTAGAGGGGAGGATGGAGACATAAGCAAGCAACCAGACTCACTACATAGACTGGAGTTCATGTCCACAACAAGCCGTAAGTCTCTGACTTTGTCTTTGCTTTCACTCGTTGTTTACTTTTGGGTTTCACTCTCTTTCAGCTCGGTTTAAGCACCTACATGGTGCATGGTACATGGTTAGGATTAGGAAAATATTGCCCTTTAAATGAAACTTTTACAATGATAATTACATGTTTAAAGCTTGGTCAAGTTTAGGGACAAAATTATTTGATTAGAATTAGGAAAAATATGATGGTTTAGATTAAAATACAAGCCTTTCACTACATGCCTGAAGCTTCTCCATGGTCTGGGTTACCAGAGTGACAAGTCCCACCCCATCTAATATATGATTGGTTGGCTGAAAAGAAAGACATATTGATTAAAAAAGATATTTGTGACACATTAAAGTCAAACATTATCCAACATAAAATATTTTTTACCTCTAAAGATAATTGAGAATGCAATCACAGGAAGGTGATTTTGTGGAGACAGGCTTGCAGCTACAGATGTCACCATAGTCCTAGTAAAGCTTCGGCCCACACACCTGAGACTGGCCTCACTCTGCATCATCAAGGCACTCTCTATCCCTTGCTGCCTGGGAGGGATAGATGTTTTGATTGTTGTCAGTGAGGATGTCCTCTGTTGGAGCATTGCTTTGCATATTTTGGCCAATTACAGATTAGCATGAAAAAACAAAAGAAGTACTTTGAACTAAATTAAGAGAGTCCATCCTCAGGAGGACAGCAGGGGTTCCAAAAATAAATCGAAAATTTAATTTAAATTATCAGTTCTGTCGGTGTTTCTTTTCTACTGCCTGGTCAGTCTTACCTGTATGTTAGGAGACAGTTGTAATACTTTTTAAAGATGTGTTGAAACTCTTTCCATCCATGAGAAAATGTGTCACATTTTTCCTGAGAAACTTAAACTGAACCTAATATAAAACACACACATGCATGATTTTCAGGACAAAACATTTATAGATTCTTGGTTTAAAAATGTACTTTCTTACTTAAACATCTATTTTCTCTGCAAAATATCTGTATATACTTGTTTGGAGGCTTGACATCCATCATGTTGGTTTAGGGAGGAAATGATAAAACACTGAAATTATCTTATGTCTGACTGATGGAACTGAAGGTATTATAACTCTCTTCATGTTGCAGTCTTTCCACTACTCATACTGCCATACTATATAGCACAGCAGACAAAAATATTCCAATAAATAGCATGTCAAGTGCAGTATGTCAAAAGTACCAGGATGTCATTTTACTGTCTGCAAGCCAACGCATTTTCTGGTCAAACTGAACCTAATATAAAACACACACATGCATGATTTTCAGGACAAAACATTTATAGATTCTTGGTTTAAAAATGTACTTTCTTACTTAAACATCTATTTTCTCTGCAAAATAGATGTTTCATGGGTCTACTTTGCAGACCCATGATGCTCTGCAAAGTAGAGGATACATCACATACAGTGCTGTGAAAAAGTATTTACCCCCTTCTCAAATTCTTATTTTTTTGCATATTTACCCACTTTAATGCTTAAGACCATTAAACAAATTGAAATATTAGACAAAGACAACCAAAGTAAACACAAAATGCAGTTTTTAATTGATGATTTAATATTTTAAAGGAAAAAACCTATCAAATCCTACCTGGCCCTGTGTGGAAAAGTGAAAATTAAATCATGAATTAACTGTGGATAATCACATTTTTTGGAAAGCTGAGTTCAATTTCACTGACCAGACCCAAGCCTGATCACCTCCAGACCTGTCAAGCAAGAAATTACTTAAATTATTCTGTGACAAAATCATTGAATTTTTATTGTCCACTTGCTGCCTTTCCCAGTGCTCCACCACTTCTAGAGCTCTTCATCAAGGAAGTTCTATTTAGTTTTTATGAAGTGATTCTGGTTTATTTCATTACATCCCCTACCTTTCTGTTGGTGTAAATGGAGCAAACTCCATCTACTAATTTAAGTTTGTCAGAAGAAGCACATTTGCAGCAGCGGTACAACTTTTTAAACTCTACTGTACTAGATAGGAAAAGTGATCAAAGAAGTTCTGGACTGCTTTAGTCAAAATATGACCTGAAGTGAGCTGGAGAGCTTGTTCCTTTGTTTGAACGGGGTCCGCCTGCAGCGAACACATTAGCACAGTAATTTGATTTGTGTGAACAGGGACGCATAACGAGACTCTCCCCTGTGTTGCAGTCCCACTTTGTACTCACAAACTGCATGTCATAGATTTGTTAAATGGAACCTGTCTGACCAAATGAAGTCGGCCAATTGATCTCAAAAAGCTGCAACAAAATGCCACGATCTAAAAAAATTCAAAAACAGATGGGAAATAAAGTAACTGACATCAAACAGTCTGGAAAGGGTTACAACGCCATTTCTACAGCTTTAGGACTCCAGAGAACCACAGTGAGAGACATTATCCACAAATGGAGAGAACATGGAACAGTGGTGAACCTTCCCAGGAGTGGACCAACGACCAAAGTTACCCTAAGAGCACAACAACGACTGACCCAGGAGGTCACAAAGGAACCCAGGACAACATCTGAAGACCTGCAGGCCCCCCTTACCTCAGTTAAGATCAGTGTTCATGACTCAACAATAAGGAAGAGACTGGGCAACAATGGCATCCATGGCAGAGTTCCAAGGCGAAAACCACTGCTGACCAAAAAGAACATAAAGGCTCGTCTTACTTTGGAAACAAACACCTGAATGATCCCCAAGACTTCTGGGAGAACATTCTGTGGACTGACAAGACGAACGTTGAACTTTTTAGAAGGTGTGAGTCTTGTTACATCTGGCATAAAAGTAACACAGCATTTCAGAGAAAGAACATCACACCAACAGTCAAACATGGTAGTGTGATGGTCTGGGGCTGCTTTGCTGCTTCAGGACCTGGACGACTTGCTGTGACTGATGGAACCATGAATTCTGCTTCGCCAGAAAATTCTGAAGGAGGATGTTCGGACATCAGTTCATGACCTCAAGCTGAAGAGCACTTGGGTTCTGCAGCAGGACAACGATCCAAAACACACCAGCAGGTCGACTTCTGAATGGCTTAAAAAACAAAATGGAGGTTTTGGAGTTGTCTAGTCAAATTCCAGACTTGAATCCAACCTTTAAAAGGCCATTCATGCTTGAAAACCCTCCAGTGTTGCTGAATTAAAACAATTCTGCAGAGAAGAGTGGATTAAAATATCTCCACAGAGATGTGAGAGACTCATTGCCAGTTATAGAAAATGCTTGATTTCAGTTGTTGCTGCTGAAGGTGGCCCAACCAGTTGTTAGGTGTACGGGGCAATTACTTTTTCACACAGGTGTGATATCTTCAAGTAATTACTTTTCTTAAGGAATAAAATCATCATTTAAAAACTGCAATTTGTGTTTACTTGGATTATTTTTGTCTGAAGACCATGAAAGCATGCAACATTGTAAAGGTTGTAGTATGTTCTAAAATGCAAACTGCAGGGGTTCTCAACCCTGGTCCTCGAGGACCACTATCCAGCATGTTTTAGATGTTTCCCTCTTCCAACACACCTGATTCAAAAGATCAGCTCATCATCAAGCTCTGCAGAAGCCTGATAACGATCCTGATCATTTAATCAGGTGTGTTGGAAGAGGAAAACATCTAAAACATGCAGGATAGTGGTCCTCGAGGACCAGGATTGAGAACCTCTGGCATACTGCACACAGCAGCATGTACTTTGGAAGGAGCACTGCAGTACATGCTGAAAAGAAAAAGGGAAAGCATGCAAATTGGAAGGCAGGGTCAGTTTATTGACCTTTTAATTTCCTTTCATTTGCAGTAATTATTGATAATTATTTGGGGAAACTGAATGGAACAGGTCTGAATTGAGCCACTTAACACATGCATCTGGTCAGTGTGATTGTAACTCTGAACTAAATTTCCAACCTCAGGTGATCTCTGCCAAAGACGCTTGTTTGAATTAATTCTTGTGGGGTAAAAAAATACGATGACTTTTCTCTAGCTTTAATACCATCTCTGCACTGTACAATTTGCTTGAACTCATACAATAAAAATGATTTTGAAAAATAAACAAACGTGTTAACAGCTGTAGTCACAGGAGGCTTGTGAAGGAAAAGGTGAGTGCTTTTGTTTCCCACTCATTGAGCAGGTAAACATTCAAATCCATGCTGTGGTTTAATGCACAACATGTTTGGGTGTCATACTGCAGAAGATGCAGCTTCACTCTTTGCATTTCTGACTCCTTAAAATATCTTTCTTTGAGTGAAAATCTCTTATGTTTTAAATCTATGACATGCAGTTTGTGAGTACAAAGTGGGACTGCAACACAGGGGAGAGTCTCGTTATGCGTCCCTGTTCACACAAATCAAATTACTGTGCTAATGTGTTCACTGCAGGCGGACCCCGTTCAAACAAAGGAACAAGCTCTCCAGCTCACTTCAGGTCATATTTCGACTAAAGCAGTCCAGAACTTCTTTGATCACTTTTCCTATCTAGTACAGTAGAGTTTAAAAAGTTGTACCACTGCTGCAAATGTGCTTCTTCTGACAAACTTAAATTAGTAGATGGAGTTTGCTCCATTTACACCAACAGAAAGGTAGGGGATGTAATGAAATAAACCAGAATCACTTCATAAAAACTGAATAGAACTTCCTTGATGAAGTGCTTGAGAAGTGGTGGAGCACTGGGAAAGGCAGCAAGATCCAATCCAATGATTTTGTCACAGAATAATTTAACTGAAAATATAACAATGGCTGAAAATATAACTAAATATGTACTTAACTGGGCTGTACGGTGGCTCGGTGGTTAGCAGCGTCGCCTCACAGCTAGAAGATCCCGGTCTGGTGCCGGTTAGGACGTCTGGGATCTTGTGCCAATAATTAGTTGCTTATAGCTTATAAATGTCTTGTAACTTAAGTTGTAAATGATTTAATGATCATTTATAAATGATTTAATGATCATTTATAAATTATTTAATAATAATTTACAAATGTTTATAAGCGGTTTGTTCATGATTAGTTAACTATCTATTAATATCTATTAATAGCTTATAAATGCCTTATAAATGATCGTTATTTTAAAGTGTTACCAAATTACTTTGATATGTCAGCTGACATTGCAGATGCTAAAAATGACATAACAATCCTCTATGACCAGACAAGCATTTGTGACTGGTTATGTATGTTCTTGTCAGCTGTTGTGTCATGTCACATGAAGGTGTTAGGAATACCTACGTACACATTCTTCAAAAGAGGTGTTAGTCAAAGTTGTTTATCTGGACTGTGGTTGTTCTTGATGAGGAAGTGTTTGCTGAAAATCCATGGCGTAGAGGGTGAAGAGGAAGGTTTAGGGAAAGTAACTGAGGTTCTTTAGTGGAGTTTACCTCACCTGGATCCTGATGTGGATCTGGATCTTAATATGGTGGTCTCTCAGGGAGGTAGTCCATCACCCACTCAATAACATCTGGATGCTGTAGCATGTCCTTAATTTCTGTTCATGTGCAGATGTTCATGTGCAGACTTTGGTGCTCAAAGTCTGCATGTTGACCTCATAATAATAATAATAATAATAATAGTTAATGTTATGATGTTAATATAGTTAACATAATAAATTCTGGAAACAGTATCAGACTATCTGTTTTAGCAACAACAAAAAAGAGGTTGTATCAAAAGCTACTGTGTTCAAAGTGATCTCTTTGTGTATAGTGCTCACAGTGCTTGTGCCACATCTGGAACACTCTGTGGCTGTCTGCTTCTGACCTCTTGCAGCAATTTTGCAATGAGCCTCAAACTAGCACCGAGAGCAAACTTCAAACCTACCCAGCTGTCATTTTGAGGAATATCACTCGTCATGGGAGATGGTATAGTCCAGAGACCAGACAACAGTTTTCACAGCATAAGTTCCATAACATCCTGAGGTGTCTGAGGGAGAACATTCACAGCAAACAGCTTAAACTGTACCAACACGTGCCTGCTCACATGTTAAAAAAACAGTTTCTTGACTTTACAAACAGAATCATGGCTCTCCACCCACACTACTCACCAGATTTCACTCCCTGCAACTTCTGTTTCCTCCCCAAAATGAAATTCAAGATTAATGCTGAACTGTTGTGACACAGTGGAGGAGATCCGGTGAGCATCGCCAATAGTCTTGATGTGCTTATAGAGCAGGTTGTCCAGCATTCTCAATGTGGCAGGAGTGCTAGGAGCAGGGACTGCTGCACAAGAAGACTATTTTGAAGGGGAAAATGCAGCTAGATCTAAATCATCTACCGTATTTGCTTTTTTTTTAAAATGAAGCTGCTGGCCTCGCAACCTGCTGTCCTTCCATCCACACCCCATCCTCTCCTGCTGTCCCTCCCCTTCATCCCCACTCCCAACCCAACCATTGAGGCAGATGTCCGCCCTCCCTGAGCCTGGTTCTGTCTGTGTTTTCCCCCTCTCTATCCTAAGGTTTTTTTGGTTCCTTCCCACTGTCGCTGACTGCTTACTCATAGGGAATCCAAATGTAACTTTGGATTGTTGGGTTTTCTGTTTTTTGTTCTTTCTGCTATGTAAAGTGCTATGTGATGACATATGTTGTAAATATGCGCTATACAAAGTGAATTAAATTGAATTGAACAATCAAGTCTTGTAACTTTTTGATCACACCTTGAAGAGATATTGACATTTTTAGACAAGAAAATGTTAAGGACTGTTCTTTTTATTTCTCCTGGGAGTCTTACAGCATAAAGGAACTCTTTATCAATAGCAGTGATAGCAACAACAAAGTTAAAGTAGTCTCATATGAGTCTGCTGTACAATTCTCCCCTCAGGATATCTATAATGTCCAGTGTTAAATTAAACTGTTTTATGAAGGTGTAGATTGAACTGTATGATCATTTTGGGAGATGTACTTTGTGTTGTGGCTGAACTCTACTGCATTTACACTGACAGATGTTTCTTGCTCTATGTTGCTATTTTGCCAGGTGCTTCTTTAATAACATGAGATATATTGTAAATTTGTGCTATATAAATAAAGCTGAACTGAACTGAATTCTTACCTTGCATATAATCATTTTGAGGCAGTGGTAGTGCAATGGGTTAAGCGCTGGGCTGCCGATCAGAAGGTTGGGGGATTGAGCCCCCGCTGCAGCCATTGTTGGGCCCCTGAACGAGGCACTTAACCCTTCCTGCTCCAGGATCACTGCACCGTGGCTGACCCTGCGCTCTGACCCAAACTGGTATATGCGAAAATTGAATTGCCCCCTGGGGCCAACTAAAGTTTCTAAAAAAAAAATCCTACACAGATCACATACACATGCTTTAAACTGGCCTTAAACAGACACTTTACGTAGCCTTTAGATTCTGACAGAACATGTGAGTTAATGCCCTGCACATGGACCATCCAAATCAGAACAAGGCACAAACTATCTCTTTAGCTAGCGCTCAGCACACACACACACACACACACACACACACACACACACACACACACACACAAACCTGTGTTTCTGGTCATTTGGAAGTTACAAAAATCATAAATCTTTTAAGGTATTTTTTGATTTTATTGCTGCAAATATGTTTTTTTTTTTTAATTTTTTTTAAAAAGAATGTCAAGAGGAGACCAGCAAACCACTGGTGTCTACCTTAAATAGGGAGCCTTCATAGCCCACAGTGGAAATGTACAGTTAGGTCCATAAGTATTTGGACATTGACACAATTTTCAGCATTCCAGCTCTGTACAACACCACAATGGATTTGAAATGAAACAATCAAGATGTGCTTTAAGTGCAGACTTTGAGCTTTAATTTGAGGGCATTTACATCCAAATCAGGTGAACAGTGTAGGAATTACAATACATTTTATATGTGCCTCCACCTTTTTAAGGGACCAAAAGTATTTGGACAGTTGGCTACTCAGCTGTTCCATGGCCAGGTGTGTGTTATTCCCTCATTATTTCATTTACAAGGAGCAGATAAAAGGCCTGCAGTTCATTTCAAGTGTGGTATATTCATTTGGAATCTGGTGAGGTCATCTCTCAATATGAAGTCCAAAGAGCTGTCACCATCAGTGAAGCAAGCCATCATTAGGCTGAGAAATCAAAATAAACCCATCAGAGAGATAGCAAAAACATTAGGTGTGGCCAAATCAACTGTTTGGTGCATTCTTAAAAAGAGAGAACGCACTGGTGAGCTCAGCAACGCCAAAAGACCTGGAAGACCAGGGAAAACAAGTGTAGTGGATGACAGACGAATCCTTTCCCTCATTAAGAAAAACCCCTTCACAACAGTTGGCCACATCAAGAAAACTCTCCAGGAGGTAGGTGTATCTGTGTCCAAGTCAACAATTAAGAGAAGACTTCACCAGAGGAAATACAGAGGTTTCACCACAAGGTGTAAACCATTGGTGAGCCTCAAAAACAGGAAGGCCAGATTAGAGTTTGCCAAGAAACATCTAAAAGAGCCTGTGCAGTTCTGGAACAACATCTTATGGACAGAGGAGACAAAGATCAACTTGTACCAGAATGATGGAAAGAGAAGAGTATGGAGAAGGGAAGGAACTGCTCAAGATCCAAAGCATACCACCTCATCAGTGAAGCATGGTGGTGGTAGTGTAATGGTGTGGGCATGTATGGCTGCCAGTGGAACTTGATCTCTTATATTTATTGATGATGTGACTGCTGACAAGAGCAGCAGAATGAATTCTGAAGTGTTTCGGGCAATATTATCTGCTCATATTCAACCAAATGCTTCAAAACTCATTGGACGGCGCTTCACAATGCAGATGGACAATGACCCGAAGCATACTGCGAAAGCAACCAAAGAGTTTTTAAAGGCAAAGAAGTGGAATGTTCTGCAATGGCCAAGTCAATCACCTGACCTGAATCCAATTGAGCATGCATTTCACTTGCTGAAGACAAAACTGAAGGGAAAATGCCCAAAGAACAAGCAGGAACTGAAGACAGCTGCAGCAGAGGCCTGGCAGAGCATCACCAGGGACCAAACCCAGCGTCTGGTGATGTCCATGAGTTCCAGACTACAGGCTGTCATTGACTGCAAAGGATTTGCAACAAAATATTAAAAAGTGACAATTTGATTTATGATTATGTTAGTTTGTCCAAATACTTTTGGTCCCTTAAAAAGGTGGAGGCACATATAAAATGTATTGTAATTCCTACACCGTTCATCTGATTTGGATGTAAATACCCTCAAATTAAAGCTCAAAGTCTGCACTTTAAGCACATCTTGATTGTTTCATTTCAAATCAATTGTGCTGTTGTACAGAGCTGGAATGCTGAAAATTGTGTCAATGTCCAAATACTTAACACAAAATGAGTTGGCATTCAGACTTTCCTCTTGTCTTGCAAAAATGAAATTCTAAAGTTTAAACGTAAAACATTTCACCATTACACAGATATTCTGAAAGTAACCCTATCTACTAAATTAGTTTAACTGATGAACAGCTGCTTAGCTTAGTGATCTGAGTTACTTGGCTACATGCACTAATATCATACTACCATATAAAAGACATATTTTTACGTGATTAAACACACGCAAACACATATACACACACACACTCTGTAGTACTTTAAGCAAATACATTTAGTTAGATCATGTTGGGGCTGCATGGAGGCTCAGTCGTTAGCACCGCCTCACAGCTAAAAGATCCCTGGTTTGAATCCCAGCCTGGGCCAGGGATCTTTCTATGTGGAGTTTACATGTTCTCCCTTTGCATGCGTGGTTTCTCAGGTTACTCTGGCTTCCGCCCGCAGTCCAAAGACATGCTGAGGTTAGTTGATGATTCTAAATGGTCTGTAGGTGTGAATGTGAGTGTGCCTGGTTGTCTGTCTCTGTGTGGTCCTGTGATAGACTGGTGTCTGTCCAGGGTGTCCCCTGCCTTCACCCTAAGTCAGCTGGGATAGGTTCCAGCCCCCTTACGACTCTACAGAGGATTAAGCGGTATATAGATACTGGATGGATGGACAGATTATGTTGTTGATATTAGAGAGCAACAAAGGGCAAGAGCATAGGCTGAGAAGACAGATGGACTGACAATTGAAAGGGGAAGATGCTGGAGCACAGTGCAAAACAGAACTGAGTACACACTGAGTCATATCACTTTAGTATTCCTCTCAGTAGCTGCATTATTTCATTGATAAGTAGACTATTTCCTACAATCATAAATAAATGCTTTAGAGTCACTATATCAAAAATACAGGCCTCAAGTAGAAACTCAATGAAACTGACAGTGAAGTTAGAAAACTGGTAATCATAGTAACACAAGAGTACACCTGTATTTTTCAATCAGCTTAATTGCATAAACATGGTTATAAAATGACTGTAAACAGCAGCACTTTCTTAGTTTTGGACCAGTGGGCTGTGCCTGTCTGCATTAAGGCTCCACATGAAAATAACTGCCACCTAAAAAATCCAGTTGTGAGACTTTAGATGGGAAAGGTTACAGGAAGACTGGTGACCAACTAAACATCAACTGAAACACACTGGCAGCAGGAATCAGGAGGTACAGAATGAGACAGCGAGCCCCACTAATCAGAGCTGCAGTGGTGGTCATCCTCCTAAGATGATGCCATGGCCGGTGTACTGCTTGCACCGTCTAGCAAAACAGGCAGGCAGGTGCTTCAGACTTGGCACAAAAGATACATTTGCAAAAGTCAACTTGAGAGAAACGGACTGCTGAGGAGTTGGAAGCATGTAGGAATGAATGAGCAGGGCCACACTCTCCTTCAAGTTCCCTGACAGGGATGGTTTTTCCACTCATAGATGCAGTTCTGTGACGTAGTATCACGTCTGGCTTTTTTGTACACAGGTGTTGAGACTAAACACCATATCACAGGTGGCACAGGAAATATCAATGAAAGTATAAGTAAAGTGAATTTTAGAATTAAACAGGAAGTGGAACATTTAGCAGCTTAAGAGTCAGATGCCTCAAACTATAATGTCTGTTGATGCCACAAAATCCAGAACTGGACTCATTTTTGGACAAATGAGATGTAAGAACCCCTGAAGAAACAGCACAATGTGAGCACCATACAGACTTTTGTTTGTTCAATGAAAGTATAATTTCACTACAAGTTCCCTCGAAGGAGAGCTTGGTCACACAAGGCTGAATCCAAATGATTCCTGGCCATATGGGGCTTACAGCTACAAATACAAACAATCTTTGGTGACCCAGTTGGTTGCTCAGCCGTGTCCCTGTGGGCACACAGTCTCACGTACTCCACCACAGCCAATTACAAACAGAACCTCTTCACCACGGACAGCCCTAAGCCTCTTAGACAACCCCAGTAAAAAGATAGCTAATATGATCCCGAATGCCACCAGATCCTCTTTCAGTGTTCCTTCTTTACAGTAAGAAAAGTAAACTTTTGTGGTGTTTCCTTTCCGCAATCAATATGGTGCGAGGCTGCCTCAAGCTCTGATTGATCCTCAGACCAATTTATAGCAAAAAGCTGTTATGGCTTGACTGTCAGCATTACTTTTATTTCTGTTTGTGACACAGAACAAGTTCAGGATTCTTCTCTCTTTGTGTGAAGGCTTTTTAGCTTTCAAGGACACTATCAAGTTTCTCAAAAATATAACTTAATTCATAGCACTTAGGTTTCAGCCTGCCCTCCAACAACACGATAAAGAAACAAAGGATCCCCTCCTGTTGCATGGTAAAACACAAAGCAGTGTAATTGTGCAGCCCTCAAGTAAAACCATGATGTTCTGTTGAGTTAAAGGACTGTGGGCGGTACCGTCTGGATTCTGGGCTGTGAATCTTATCTCCAAAACCCCATCGTGTGCTGCAGCAGTACAGTAGTAAGTTCCTAGCCTAAGGCAACGGCTGTGCTGAGCTCTTCTCCCTCCAGCTGATCAGACTGTCTGGTTTCTGTGACTGCAGGTGACCATTGCCTTCAGTCCTCCTACACATCCGGCACCACAATGCTGTGAAGGTTTGGATTTTGATGTTGGGCTCCTGTCAAACACATCAGTCTGTCACTTCAGTACAACAAAAACTGGATGAACAGTCATTACATTTGCTGTAAGTATCTTAGGTTCCCAGAGGATGGATACTAAAGGTTTCGAGTCACCTCCTGAGTAGCCACCGTTAATCCAGTGCTTTGTAGGATGCCTGAAAAACATTTAACTGTAAATAAATGAAATTTGTGTATGGGTATGTTGTAGTCTTTTACATGTATTCATTGTTATTGTTATATTATGTTATTTACCATATTTTTAACTCACATTTTCTGATTTCTGTAACGTCGTTTCAGAAAATCCTTTTGCATCTGTTCTACTTGCCTGCAGGCAGATGGATCTTTTGGCTAAACAAAACTGTTCATCATCCAGCTGTATGTGAAGAACCAGACCTTTGTCAATAAATTTAAGTACAGCTTTCTCAAAACCACTGCGTCTCACTTCCATCCATCATCTGAACTGACTGCAAAAGACATGCAATCCTAACGCATCATTTACGTTTTTATGTGGCCACTCTCCTTGAGCCCTGTTCTCTTTTGGTGGTTGGGATGTTACGTCCACAGTGCAGTGGTCATATTGTCATATTTATTCCCACAGCATGCAGGCAAGCGAGACAGTGAGTGTAATGAGAGCGATCACTAGGATGATGTATACTGGCCTTTTCCTCAGGCGCTGGAAGCTCCAGCTTTTGACCTCCAAAGCAATAGAGATCTCTGGAGTCTTTTAGTCCGACTTCGCTCATCCTCCTTATCAGCAGACTCACCCCTGCCTTCCTGCCACCACTTTTCTGCTCCATATCTTGCAGGGTATCATTCTTTTAAGTTATTTTTTGTTATAGATAGGAAGTGCTGAAGCTGTATTAAAACACTGCTTATACTGCAACAGAATTTATGCATTTTAGAGGTTGAAAAAAGCATAAAAACATTTCCTTGAATTGATGCTCATAGCTTGTTCCATGTTTCCTACAAATGACAGTGTTATACTATAAAATGATTAGTGACTGTTTAGTCAGAGATTCAAGTGTGTTATATTAGCAGTGCAAACGCAGCCTCTAGCAGAGACGAGCAGAAGCTACACACATAGTAAACTAACTCCTCTTTAACTACACACCCCCAGATATTTATTTTTTGTTTTTTAAAACTATAGTCTGGAATGCAGTGTCAGACAACCTGTTACATATATTCATGCCAGAATCCTGGGTTGATTATACTGTAACATTTTATTTTTACTGTTTAACTGCATCATCATCATCATCATCATCATCACAAAGCACAATAAAATGCTGTTGATGTGTAACTTTGTAAAGTTTTAAATACCAGAATTATCCTATTATAATACTCAGCTGCATTTACCATTTCACTGTTTCAGAGATGGTGAGCCCTTTAACCTCAAGGCCATCATACCTCCCTTCTAACATGGTGGTGGTAGTATTATACTCTGGGGCTGTTTAGCTGCCAGTGGAACTGGTGCTTTATACAAAGTAAATGGAATAATGAAAATAGCGGACTACCTTCACATTCTTGAGGAAAACCTAAAATTATCAGCAGAAGGTTGGGGTTTAAATGCAGGTGGGTGTTCCAACAAGACAATGACCCCAAACACACATCATGCCTCCCTGAAGTCCTGACCTAACCCCATCAAGAACCTGTCAGCTGTGCTGAAGAAACAAATCCACGGTTCTGCACCAATTCTGTCAAGAGGAGAGGCCAAATGTACAACAGCTTGTGGATGGCTACCAAAAGCACCTAACTGAGGTGAAAATGGCCAAGAGACATTTGCCAAATTACTAGCACTGCTGTACGTACATTTTTGACCCAGCAGATTTTGTCATATGTCCAGAAGACGTGGCAAGACTTCTATGATACACATGATGTTTACAAGAAGTCTCTGTAAACTTTTATTCACAACTGTATGTAAAGATAGATACCAGTTCTTCAATCCCCAAACCAGAAACAAGACCTATATACGGTCTTCTTCAAGTTGCATGGTAACTGCAAGTCTACATATTTTTCCAGCTGTAACAAAACTGTGGGATAAAACAGTCGTGATCAACTGTAAAATGTTCAAAATCCCCTGATATAGAAATAAATGTCAACATGGAAACTATCTCTAGAACAACTTTTCTAATAATCATGAAACTTTTAAAAAATATATATATAATTCAGTAAGTCTATTCCAGGCAGAGCTTTGTGGACATTTACAGAAACAATGCATCCAGTCCAATCAATAATTTGGTCCAGGTTAACATATTTCTCATCTACTTTGTGACTTCACTTGCACTGGTCAATATATCTACTTGTGAAAACGAAATCTAAATCAAATTGTCGTGTTGTAATTATGTCACATATTTCATTCATTCACTGGTTGTCTGTTGTTTGTACTAGTTCTCCTGTTCTTTCAGGCCGGCCACTCCCACCCTCCCTGCTGTCTTGTCAGCATGATCATCACCTGCATTCACTTCCCACAACACACAGTATACACTATAGACGGTATATAAAAGGTGCATGTAGCCCCTGGGTCTAAAAAATGAAGCTCGTGCAGTGTCTGGATTTTTTGTGGCCAGCAGGGGGTGACTCCTCTGTTTACAAAAACAAGTCTGATTGCACTAACATTATTAAAAAACAAACCTATCCTCCCAAGAATCCTATACTTGTTCCAGACATTGCCAGTGGAGATCCCAGACAAGACATTTATAGAATGGTAAAAGATGTTTTGAAGATTTCTGTGGCAGGGAAAGAAACCAAGAGTTAGATTCAACACCCTCAGGGGCAAAGGGGGTCTGGCGATCCCTTGCCTGAAAGCATACTACAGAGCAGCTCACATCAAACCCTTGATAAATATTTGCAACCCGGATTTCTCAGCATTATGAAAAGTCAACTGAATGCCAACTCTCAGCCAAGGTCCCACTACAGGCCATTATTGGAAAAAAAGCCCCTAAACTCAAAACCTGGTTTAGAATAGAATAGAATAGAATAGAATATTCTTTATTGATCCCCCACTAAGGGAAATTCACTTGCAACAGCAGCATCCAAAAAATATAAGAAAGAAATACAAGAGGAGTAACAATGATTAAGTAATAAAATAAGTATGTATACAAAAAATAGACTTGCAACATCAAAGTAAGTGAAAAATAAAATAAAATACAATATTTCCACTTTATAAAAAGCTTATAAATGATGAAATATTAAAAAACTGTGCTAATAAGTTAGAGCGATGACAGATGAGAACAATTGGATGAATCCAGTTTTGTTAACATCCAGTGATGTTGTAAAGTCTTACTGCAGTTGAGAAGAAAGACCTGTGGTAGTGCTCCTTCTTGCAAGGTGGATGTCACAGTCTGCTGCTGAAGGAGCTGCTTAGAGGCCCCACAGTCTCATGCAGCAGCTGAGAGGGGTTTGAAGTGGTGAAATCTTTGGGTCAAAGGAGTCATATTCTCTGATCCACTGGGTAAGAGTTAAATGAAGTGAATACATCCCACATAAAAGAACAGTGGGAAAGAGAGGGAACTTTAGTCTTGTCATTGGAGGAACCTTCCATAGAAGACTGCTTTAAAATGGTGTATGAGATTTTTGTAGTGGAGGTGAATGGATTAACATTTGCATTGGGACTCAAAACAGACATGTTTGATAAATGTTGGAATTGGGCAATGTCCGACACGTGGTCAGATTTTATACAGCCAGCGCTGTCAAACAGAATATGCATATCTCTTAGATATAAAATGCAATTTTCTATGTCACCAAATGGTGGCAGCAGCACCTTAACTGTGTGACCCCACTGTGACCCTTCCCAGATGTTTTCTGAAATGGAAGCTGCAGAGAAAAAAGGAAAGCTGAGTGTGAGGGCCACCGCTTCCAGGACAGGTGGAAACTGCAATATTTCTTCACTGAAATACCAAACTATTGTGTTTGCAGGATTTACCACGAGACTGTTTCCATGTATAAGAATTCAATGTAAAGAGACACCACCAGTCAAAACAGTGCATATGACAGAGGAAGCTGTCTTGGCCTCACAGCAGTGGTTTTTCACACAAGTACCCATGAGTCAAATGAAAACGGCACAAAGGCGAGCCACGAGGCGGCGATGCTAATCACTAAATACGGCAAAGCTTTTGCAGAGCACAGGTTTATCAACGACTGTCTCATGAACTTTTACCAGCAGCTGGATAAAGGCAGGTTTCCAGAGGTTCGAACATTTGTGAACAAGATGCTTGTTTGGCTCCACATATCTGAGTGAGCAGACATTCTCTGCTATGAACTTTAACAAGAACCACTTGAGGACCAGACTGAGTGACTCTCAACCACTGCCTTTAGACCAGATTGTACTGCAATCCACATCTCAGTATCATCTTTCACATCAGTGCCATAAGCTCCCTGTTTTGGTCATCTGAGGTTAATAAATTCTAATTTGTCAGTGTCTTAAAGGTGCAACATAGTTCACAGAGTAAAAGGTGGATTTCTTAGTCTCATCTCAAAGTTGTCAGTATTGATGATCTGGGTCTGAGTTAAGCGTCCGGGTTAAGTCTCAGAATTTACGTGCTGTCCTTTTACATTTGTTTTGTGTTGGTCAAAACCACATTTCTTAATATAAGCACTTGGACTTATGGAGCTTTATGTGTTGCACTGTTGATGTTATGTACCTTTAGGTGTGACACGTGAAATGGTTCTATGTTTTGAACTTCAAAGCTGACAGACAACATTTCATTACATAATAAGTCAAGTTTAAAATCAACCTGAAGTTGAGATATTTCAAGTTTTTCTCCATACAGCTTTTTCTTTACCTAATATGGCCCTAAAGATATGAACAGCAGGATGCTTTTGTTAAGACCTCTTTATGCCTGGGTAGCTTACATTTATTTGCATTCCCATGTGAAGAAATGAAAACTATGTCATTTGAATAAACTGTCTATAAAACAGTGCATTTGCATTTAACTGGAATGATTCATAGAATGTCAGGCAGGACGGTTGTTCTCCAGGTATTTTCACATTATCAGACCTGGCCCCCTTTGAATAACACTGGGACACCCCTGGTTGGATTGAGTTGATCAGCCTGTATGGATCAGATTTTAAATGACACAGCATCAGTTGTACTGTGAGAGCCCTGGTTCTCTGCTACACACATGTTTATGTTTTGTGTGTGTGTGTGTGTGTGTGTGTGTGTGTGTGTGTGTGTGTGTGTGTGTGTGTGTGTGTGTTGTTTGTTCTGTATGTCTGTTTGATTTTTTAAAAAAAGAGAGAAAACAGTTTATAATGTACATTTGTAAGGTATTGTGTATCTGCTGACTTTTACATGGTGTAAAAAGATAATTTTTAAATAAACCTACTTCTCCCTTGATCTGTTACCTAAATACATTTTTCATTTTCTAATGAGTTTATGCTCTCAATCCGTAATACCAACACATTTTGAATAAAGCATAGTGTTCATTGTGTAAACTGTGCTCTAATTTAGAGTGAATACACCTAAATAGTCTGTTCTATGGTGGGGCTACATTGTGACTGTCAGGTTGCTACTGTATTGCTGCCAGATTCAGGGTTGAATTAAAGAAATGGCTTCTTTAAAAACAGAAATTCAGGCGTTTTTCACAAGTTATGCTTCTGATAATAAATAATGAACATTAAGGCTATCACACAAACAATTTCATGCTACATCAAAATGAAGCCCTTGGTTAATTAGTGAGGTAAAACAAACCACTACCTTCCTTTAGTACAAATCCAATGATCCATCACACTGTCATTAAAGGTTAAACAGCCACATGACAAGCTCCCTATATTTACACTGCCAAGGGACTCACTATGTAAAATGAAAGTCGGTACATTATAACTAGCAGTAAGAAGGATTTCTCCCCATTTGTATCTAATTCTTCTTTCTGCTTTAGAAATTTGCAGCTAGACAATGAATGACTACAGCTCTGCTTAGAGCCCCACACTGATCAACATTCACATAGTTTGTAGCCGTACTTCGATTCTTTGCTTGTAGCATACGCTTGTTTATTACTGTCAGTGCTATAAGGTGTCCTTGGTTTTCAGGTTTGCCAGCTAAATGCATAAACTGAGGTCACACTGAGTCTGAACAAAAGTGACCTAAGGTCCAACACTTGGTGTCCAAACCACAGCCCAGTCACCTCTGCAACCTCCAGGTCCATAACAACACACACCTTTCATTTTGTCCTGACAGCTGTAGTGGAGCTCAGGATTAATCTGAGAAGCTTTATTACAAACTATTACACCATTTAAAAGTCATGGTGACAATCTTACTAGGTTGGATCTGGACGTTTAAGTATCACTTTCACTTTGGTACAAGTCTGACATGCATGCAGTCACATTAAAATGTACTGAGTAGGAAATATGACAAGTATCTCACATGTACTGTGGCTTTCTCTGTCACTGTAGGGGGGTCTGACTGGAACTTTGACATAAGTGTGACCTATGTCTGAAAGACAGACTGCCATCACTGCAGCAGATGGATAAAGCAACAGTGTAACACATCCAGAGTCTGAGCAAGAAAGAAGATAATGTTCTGTGGTTTTTTACACATTCAACTGGTCAGCTGTTCCACACAGATTTGACGCTTAAGCAAAGACATAAATAAGCTTAGTATAATATCAATAGGAGATTTGACCATTTTCTCATACTTCTTAAATCCCTCTCCTTATAAAGTTGTGTCTGGAAATGCAATTTATGCCCATATATATATATATATATAAATTCTTGGATCAGGATTTCTAGCAGTATTTTGGTTTGGTGGTACAATTTTTCTTTCTAACCAACAACATACTTGTCAGCAACAGTAAGACTTTTTATGTTTTGAATAACAGCTTCATTTCTTTTTCGTATTTCAACTCATATTCAGACACTATTTGTTGTATTTCTCCAATGTTGCAGACTCTTAATCAGTGGCATAATGACAAATAGCTAATGAAGGTACATTTCACAAATGTCTATATAAATATGAATATTTTATAGTATACACAGCTCAGGCAAATCAGAGATGGTTGAGCAGACATTCTTCTCTATGATCAGACATGGAATGATCCTATTTCTTTTACCCTGTGGGTTCTGTGGTGATTACCCACATGCTAGCTTTCACTTGTAACTTGCTCGTAGCTTGTTGTTGTTGAGAGGTAGCAAAAGTGCATTGTGCCCATGGTCACTTCACAAAGAAACACTGGAAAATAGAGACGGAAAGGAAGAACAGGATTAAAACGACCGATTTAATCCACAAGCTGTGAGGACGCTGGGGAACTGTTCTTTAGAAGATTAGAATTGCTTAAAAGTTGCTATCTAAGTGTGCAAATTGTCTTATTGAAGTCCGTTTCAAAGAGATAACAGTCACTGTTAGCAGATCCTGCTGGTCGCTACTTTCTACCATGAGGCCTCATGCATGAAATGAGTCAGTTCTCAGAATACAGGACGTTGCCTGTAGTCCATGAGCAGCACAGGATGGAGCATGTTGTGTAGTATATACCTGTGTGGACACTGACAGCATCTGCAGGACAACCACTGAGTACTTTTACCACTGGCATGTATTTGTACACCCAGTGCCTTGTGATATAGGTTCTAGAACCAATGTAACCAATGAGCACAGTGGAGTGTGTCATGTGTAGCATACTGATAGATAGAGAACTCTTTCCTTAGCTTGGAAGTATTATAGGAGAGTAACTCTGACAGTGTTGGAAAGTAACTGAGTACATGCATCAAGTTTACTGGACTATTTCCATTTATTAAACTATATCCTTCAACTTAAATACTTCACAGAGGGAAATGTTGTACTTTTTACTTCACTGCATTTATCTGACACTTTAAGTAGCTTTTAGGATGAAGATTTGACACAGTGAATTGTAGTATATAGGTAGTGTATCGCCTAAGCTACACCTTAAGATTAAAATTGAACTCGTTTGTCAGATCACCACTCAGATCTTTTCAATCAGGTCATCTTCATCAGGAATATTTCAAACTGAATACTCATTTAATTTATCAAATTCCATAACAATAATATCAAATCCTCTTAATTCTGATTTCATTGACCTCCAGCCCCCAAACAAAGAAATGAACAGTAGAACCAATAGCAATGATACAAACATTCACTGACTAGTGCAACAAACAAACAATAAACAACAATGACCAGTAGTTAGCAGTGACGATCACTGGAAGCAGTTGGTACAGAAGTGATCAATTTGGAAACATTTTAGACCTCAGAAGCCAACTGTAAATCACCTGTTGAGCAGAAAGAAAGTGTTCTGTGACGTCAGGAGAGAAGGGTGCAAGAGAAAGGCTGCATCCGGATGTGTCACGTGTTTCAGGAACACAGAGGCAGGACGAAACCTTTGCATGTTTGCATTGAAAAAGTGCTTAAGTAAAAATACAGAGCGTTAAAGCCTTTCATTACAAAGAGAACATTTCTGCTGTTGCACTGTAAAAGTGAATGTAACAAAACCAACCAAGTCCAGTTACAAAAAGAGAAGCCTTGATCAGGGTTAAACCCCAGAAGTTAACAAGATAAAGGTCTTATTTAAGAAAGCAACACTTGACAGTTAACAAAGAAAACTAAAGCCCTGTTTACCTGACAGAGGAAACGCCCTAATTTAAAGTCCACATTGCACTCCAGTGACTTTTTTTATACAGAAGGTTTTGGAGCCAAATTCAAATCAGCAACTAACCAATCATGGATGTGGGGTGGCCTTGAGCTTCACTGTCCAGTAGAAACTTAATCAGTTCATTTTTTAAATTATAAATCCAGTTATGAAATATCTACTATGATTACAGATTGGAAATAGCGTACCACTGAACATGTAACTGAAAAGACATCAAACATGACGTGTTCATCTCATAACATATATATAAATGATGGAATTTCATAACACATGATAATAAACTTCTAACATAACTAAGAACACATACATACGCATTCAGTTATTTTAAAAAGCAAGACTTTAAAAGTATATATGCTAAGTCTCTCTGTGTCTTTTATGACAGTGACAGAGTGAAGGGGAGGTTCGTGTCGTGTGTGTTCATCCACAAACACTTCAGATGTGAGTTGTTCTTCTTCAGTACCGATCCTGTTGACCTGGATTATTGAGTCCAGATTTTGGGGGCTTCACTCCAGTGGTGTTAGAAATCCTTAATTTCATGTTTTCAAACCAGTTAAGTCATTCTTGTACAGTAAGTTCTGGGTGTTAGGAGAAGACGAAGGTCAGGAGGTCACAGTGAAGAATGCAGTCTCCTCTACTCCAGAGGTGGTTATTTGAGAATAGACAGTCTGGGACTATTATTGATTCTTTTGGAAGGTCAGAGATGTCCTGTTGTCTCCAAGAGCAATGTAAATGGTCATTCTGTAGTACACATCAATATGCAGATGTTCCATTTGAATTAAGGTTTTGGGTTCGCTGTCTCCTGAAATGGTCTCCCACCAAATCTACAGCTGTGAGAAAGGGTCTCTGGAATTTGTTATTTACTGTTCTGGAATGCCTCACATAATAACCTGTTGTTCTGCTCCTTGGTATGCTGCAGGATCATATAACTTGTGATCAATATACAACACACAGTTAAAGAGTAAAGCAGTGGTTTATGGGTCATTAACAGCTCCTCCAAAGAGAGATTTTTCCTCTAAACTTCTAGCATGGTTTTACTTCAGCAAATGTCCCAGTGATTTATTATCTCGGAATATCAAAGATTAGAGGGAAAAGTCCACGAACTGAAAAAACATTTTTAGAATTGTGGATTTGTTTTATTCTTTTTTCCTCTAACAGTTCAAACTAGTTCGACCTGCAGTAGCTACAACAGTAACATGCTGCTGACACCCTGATGATTCACTAACAAGGCTCTACCTTTGTCATATTTAGTACCGTATGTCTTGTCCCTGTGTAGTCCCATACACAGGGGACCAGACCAGTACTTTTACTTTAATACTTGACCTACATGTTGCTGTTAAAACTTCTATGTCTTTACTTTAGTGGGATTAAGCAGGCAAGACATGCAATAGACTTTTTTTGTTACATGTTTTCACTTTACTTTACTTCAGTAAAGGATCTGAATACTTCTTCAAGCAATGAACTGAGGAAGTAGCCACACATTTTCTTTCACTTCTTTTCAGTCTCACCCTTTGCATGAGTTTATCTTAGAGGATTCTTAGAAGTCTGGTCCATCATTTTATGACTTTTTTTATTATTTGTATTTTGACCCCTTGTTGTGCTGAATATAACTAGGTACAGAGCCGGCCTTACACACTGTGGCACCCTAGGTGACATTTTATATGGCGTCCCCCTCCATCAGTGATTTACATACGCTTACAAAAGAAATCAAACAGCATTGTTCTGTCGTAATATTTTCCTGATTTTGTGGCGCCCCCTGGAGGCTACAGCACTCTTAGCATTTACCTATATTTCCTAATGGGCCAGCCGGCTCTGAATAGGTAGATCATTTTAATCTATCGAAGAAGTTTAGTGAGTTATTCAAATAATGACAAATATGCTTAAGCTTTACAGTGGCAGCACACCCTGGAATGATGGTAAGAACCACACCTTGGTTCTTACCATCATTTTAATCTGTAAAATCACAGAGAAGATAGAATTTAGTTTTAAATGGCTTTGGACATACTATGGCCTTTACCCCCACTTCACGCAATACTGCCTTCCTGTTTATATTGTCATTAAAATAGAATTATTAATGACATAGGTTAAATATTTTAATGTACTATGTATTCACCTTGGAGTCAATAAACACATGTAGACAACATGGAACAGGGAACAAAAGCAACATTTTAAAACTGTAGGAGTGTGACCAACAGATTCCAGTGAGTGGATCCTCCGTCTTTAGACTCACTGAACTGACAGTGAGGGAATGATTAGTATTTCCACAGGTAGCTGCTGCCATCTGCTGGTGTAGGCTTTCTGTACAACATAATAAGCCTCAAACATCAGAGACAACCAGCTGTGGCACATTAGTAATTGTTCAGCTGTCAGGATGAAGGAATAACTTCTGGACTGTTATTGTACTACTAACATTACTCTACTATATATTTACTGTAAGAGAACAAGCACTAAAAACATATTGCATTCTTCTTAGATTTACTGGTTAAAACTGTATTCATGATATAGATGTTTTAGCACAGTTTTGGCTGAGGACTGACTGTTGCTGAAAATACGTGAGTATAACTGAGCAAATTAGAAGGACCTACTTCCTCAGTTCTTCAGTTCACTGAGCAGCCAGCGCTGGGAGGAGTCCTGGTGGTTTCAAATTTCTTCCAGTTCGCAATTGCTGAGGCCACTTTGCTCCTGGGAATACTCAAGGCTTTACCCTTGGTTATGTCCTATCTAAAGACAGCTGAGAGACACAGCATGGAAGTTTCCTGTCTTCCCCAAGTCCCCAAACAGAGACAGGAAGAGTTAGTTAACATGTGATAATAGGTGTATTTATAGGGAATAACGGGCTTTAGAGTTGGTTTTGGCTTCAGTGGCGAAAATAGCAAGCAGATCTAATAATAATATAACCTAACTAAAATCTAAAAAACAAAATACAACATCTGACCTACCTGTCTAACACAAACAAGGTCAGAAGAAAAGATTGTATTCCTACTGACTGTTAGAGATTACAAAGCCATATGTGTGGCAAAAGCTACATGTGACCAGACTGGATGAGAGTAGAGATGAGAGATAACCCTGAACAGCAGCACAAGCTTAGCTAATTTTGGTGTGTACTGTTTTTGACTAGAAGCCAATCATCTGCAGGCCAGCAGTTGATCCTCACCTCATACCTCCACACTCCAATTAGTATACATGCATGCATTCACACCTGTCACACATCATTTAGACACCCCACGCTAGAAAAGAACACAGACCGGCTGCATGCCAAAACACAGTCGTAACAACCTGCACTTATCACAGAGTTTTACAGATTAGAGTTTCTTGGACTATGAATGGTTTTTGTCCTGACATGCAGTGTAAATTATAAGCTCTTTCATACAGTTGCTCCAGAAAGAAAACAAATAGTTAGGGGGTCAGAATACTTTCGGAGGCAACCGAATGTCAGGGGAGAGGTGCTTATTTTACTAACTCTGATAGTCCAGAATGAATAACAATGACCAATATGGATCTATAAAGTTAAATAAATGTGGAACAGTTGTGGGTAATCCACAGTTTCTCTAAGATGACGTGGTAGAGAATCAGATTAACTCCAAATATGTATGAGATAAGATTAATATGTGCAGGTGACAATATAATATCACATCAGCAGTTACTTTGAGCTCTGTAAGCACCCATTGAAGTCATGCCTTGCTTGTGTCAGGATGGCACCAGGTAAACTTCTCATTTTGTTTTCCATTTAAAATGTTAAAGTGATGCAATCTGAAGGCTTTTGATAACATTTCAGCCATAAATGCTGTGTTAACCAAAATTTAGAAACTCATTTGGGAATGTTTTGAGAGAACCTGTCAAAGATTAGTTAGCTTTACTTTGTCTTAATTCTTCATACGTGTTGCTTTGACATAGTTTCATGGTTCAAGCTGAAAAATAATGAACGTTATATTGAGAGAGACAGCTGCAGTATAGTAACTGGAAGCAACAAAATGAAGGTAAAATCATCATCATCATCATAGCTCAAGAACAGTGCATAGAGAGCTTCATGGAATGGGTTTCCATGGCAGCTGCATCCAAGCCTTACATCACCAAGTGCAATGCAAAGAGTGGGATACAGTAGTGTAAAGAACGCTGGCCTCTAGAGCAGTGGAGACGTGTTCTCTTGAGTGACTAGTCACACTTCTCTGTCTGGCAATCTGATGGACGAGTCTGGCTTTGTCGGTTGCCAGGAGAATGATACTTGTCTGACTTCATCGTGCCAAGTGTAAGGTTTGGTGTAGGGGGGATTATGGTGTGGGGTTGTTTTTCAGGGGTTGGGCTTGGCCCCTTAGTTCCAATGAAAGGAACTCTTAATGCTTCAGCAGACCAAGACATTTAGGACAATTTGATGCTCCCAACTTTGTGGGAACAGTTTGGGGATGTCTCCTTCCTGTTCCAACATGGCTGCCACCAGAGCACAAAGCAAGGTCAATAAAGACATGGATGAGCCAGTTTGTGGAGTAACTGGACTGGCCTGCACAGAGTCCTGACCTCAACCTGATAGAACACCTTTGGGATGAATTAGAGTGGAGACTGAGAGCCAGGCCTTCTGGTCCAATGTCACTGCCTGACCTCACAAATACACTTCTGGAAGAATGGTTAAAAATTCCCATAAACACACTCCTAAACCTTGTGGAAAGCATTCCCAGAAGAGTTGAGGCTGTTATAGCTGCAAAGGGTGGAACAACTCCATATTAAACCCTACAGATTAAGAATGGGATGTCATTAAAGTTCATGTGTGTAAAGGCAGACGTCCAAACACTTTTGGCAAAATAGTATATCTATAAAGCCAAATTGAACCAGGAATCAGTTGGTCAAACTCTGAAGGCACATAAAAGCCTAGATGACTTGAGACTTATCCATTTAAATTTGGACAAAACTGAGGTTATTGTATTTGGCCCTAAACACCTCAGAAACACACTATCTAACCAGATAGTTACTCCAGATGGCATTGCCTTGGCCTCCAGTTCCACTGTAAAAAACACCTTGGAGTTATTTTTGACCAGGATGTGTCTTTCAACACACACATAAAGCACGTCTGTAGGACAGCATTCTTTTATCTGCAAATATTGTCAAACTTGAAAAACATGCTGTCTCAGAGTACTACTGAGAAACTAGTCTATGCATTTGTAACTTCTAGGCTTGACCACTGTAACCCTGTATCATCAGGATGTCCATATAACTCTCTTAAAAACCTCTAATTGTTTAAAAATGCTGCAGTCAGAGTTCTTTCAGGAACTAACAAGACAAGTGTCTCTTCACTGGCTCCCTATAAAAAATTCTCCAGAGTAGAATTTAAAATCCTTTTCCTCTTATACAAATCTCTTAATAACGAAGCTCCATCGTATCTTAAAGACCTTATTGTACCTTATCATCCTAACAGAGCCCTTTACTCTCAGACTGCAGGTTTACTTGTGGTTCCAGAGTTTCCAGAAGTAGAATGGGAGGCAGAGCCTTCAGTTATCAGCTCCTCTGTTGTGGATTCAGCTCTCAGTTTGAGTTTGTGGTTACACACCCTGTCTACTCTTAAGATTATGCCAAAACTTTTCTTCCCCTCCTTTCAGGATTGATTCCTTTGGTCTGTAACATATGAAAACCTACAAGTCTGAATCCATATTTTTAAGATTGTTCGAGACACACTCCAGTTTCAAGGAGGGAATGCTGAGCCTGTGAATGAATCTAATGAGTGTATTTTCCAAAATGGTGAACTATCCATTTAAGATAGTAAGTTTTAAGAACTGTGGGGAGTCTTTTGTCCTTTCTAAACTTTGAGCAAATATTTTTTGTATATTTCAGACTGGACACTTCGTCAGATTTTAACCATTTATTTCTGACTGACATGAGTGTTATATTTGGTGGTGACTCTGCTCGAGTGATGCTCTGGAACAATCTTGGCAAGCAAGACACAGACAGTCCCTGACATCACAGCCCCCCAGCAGAACCTGATATTAACAATGTGTAAAAGAATACGGAATGAAACACTCTGAATAGCCAGCAAATCTATACATGCACAGATCTTTCTTATAACAAGGAGGAGGCTGGGGAGGAGGGGGAGAAAGCTGATGATTGTGAAGGCTGATGCAGCAGTGATGTGGTGAGCACAGAGCGGGCTGAATGAATGAACACTGCTTCAGTTATAAGACAAATAGGGAGGAGTGGACTGACTACGAGCAAGACTGGACAGCATAGACCTTGTGACTAGCCTGACTCCATGCCTGTATGAACTTACAAGAAGCTCCAATTTTTAGCAGTTTGCAAAACACCTTTAACTTGAAGGAGTTGTTCTAGTGTTGCTTACAGTTCAATCCTAAATATGTCTTAAACTTTTTCACATGTACAGTCAAGCCCGAAATTATTCATACCCCTGGCAAATTTTGACTTAATGTTACTTTTATTCAACCAGCAAGTTTTTTCTTGATTGGAAATGCCACAGGCGTCTCCCAGAAGATAATAGGACGGTGTACAAGAGGCATCATTGTGGAAAAAAATATTTCGCAGCTTTTATTTACATTTGAACAAAAAGTGGCATGTCCAGAATTATTCATTGTCACAATCCATGGGAAAATCCAAAGTTTTATACCATTCCAAATAGTCCAAGCTGTTCTAAAGCATCCTAATTACCCTGATTCATTGGAAACAGCTGTTTGATCAACTGAACAGGTGACAAACAGCAGATCTCTGCAGTTGGTTTGTGGACAGTCATGGCGAAGACAAAGGAGCTCAGTGAGGACCTGTGGCTGAGCATTGTGGCTGCTCACAAGTCAGGAAAGGGCTATAAGGCCATGTCTAAATGTTTTCAAGTTCCAGTGGCGACAGTGCAAAGTATTATTAAAAAATACAAGACGTTCCGCACTGTGTGGAAAATCACAGAGGACGTGGTCGGAAGCCAAAAGTGACACCTGTGCTGGCCAGGAGGACAGTGAGAGAGGTGAAAAAGAATCCAAGGATCATCATCAAAGCCATCCTGGTGAATCTGGGCTCTGCTAGTGGCAACGTCTCAAGGCAGACAGTCCAACGAACACTGCACACTGCTGAGTTCCATGGACGCAGAGCAAGGAGGACACCACTTCTCCAGATAAGGCACACAAAAGCCCGCTTGGCCTTTGCAAAAGCTAATCTGGACAAAGAAGATGACTTCTGGTCTTCTGTTTTGTGGTCAGATAAAACAAAAATCGAATTGTTTAACCACAATGATGTATCCTTCATTTGTCATAAAAAAGGAGAAGCCTTCAACCCTACGAACACCATCCCTACTGTCAAACATGGTGGTGGGAACCTAATGCTTTGGGGGTGTTTTTCAGCCAATGGACCAGGGAACCTCATCACTGTAGACGGCACCATGAAAAAAGAGCAATACATCAAGATTCTCAACAACAACATCAGGCAGTCTGCAGAGAAACTTGGCCTTGGGCACCAGTGGACATTTCAGCACGACAACGATCCAAAACACACAGCAAGAATGGTGAAGAAATGGTTAGCGGACAAAAACATTAATGTTTTGCAGTGGCCCAGCCAGAGTCCTGACTTGAATCCAATTGAGAATCTGTGAAGGGAGCTAAAGATCAGGGTGATGGCAAGGAGACCCTCCAACCTGAAAGAGTTGGAGCTCATCGCTGAAGATGAATGGGCAAAAATACGAGTGGAGACAAGCAAAATGCTGGTCAGCAATTATAGGAAACGTCTGATTGCTGTAATAGCCAATAAAGGCTTTTCTATTGATTACTGAGAAGGGTATGAATAATTCTGGACATGTCACTTTTTTCTCAAATGTAAATAAAAGCTGAGAAATATTTTTTTCCACAATGATGCCTCTTGTACGTCATCTTATTATCCTCTGGGAGACGCCTGTGTCATTTTCAATCAAGACAAAAATTTGCTGGTTGAACAAAAGTAACATTAAATCAAAATTTGCACGGGGTATGAATAATTTTGGTTTGACTGTACATGCTGCACGAGCCCCTTGATGCCCGAATTTATTTACAATTATATAAAAACAATCATTTTATGTGTTTTTGATGTTAAATTAAGTGGAGATTGTTAATTTGTCTATAGCACATATAATAGATATAAAGGTGTAATGCAACAGGCATTAATGGTAAAAAATATTTTTTATTGATGCCACAAATGCCATTCAAACCGGTCGTAAGAGAAATCAGTGCTTGCAAAAGGTTCCCAGGTATGTACTGAATATGCACGAACCAGCATTGGGGAATGCATACGCTATCTCGGCTGCAGCGGTACGTTGCAAATTTGCGACAACCAGCGTTAAGGGGTTAAAAGGCTGACCTCCTGGCCTGCATCTTTAAATCTCAGTCTTGATCTGTGCCTGCATTCATGTGTGTATTTGTATTATTGGGGCATAGTGTAAGTCTGTTTACATGGTCATATTATAGGGATCCACTTTCCATTTGGGAACAAAAAGCAAGTCCCATGACTTAAACAATACCTTGTTTAAATGAAAACTTGGTTTAAGATTAAAGTAAAGGTTAGGTTAGGTTTAGGAACGTAGTGGATATGGTTGGGGTTAGAGTAAGTCCAGGAAATAAATATAAGTCGATGTAATGTCCTCTAAAGTGATGGAAACTGCGTGTGTGTTTGTGTGTGTAGGGTTAGAGGGGAAGGGTGACTACAGAGACGAATGTGCCCCCCTCAATGACCATGTCGCAATTTATTATGCGCCATTTTTCTTCAACCTGTGTCAAGTTTACGGCATCTGCCACAGTGGTGACTGGTCAGGCTTAAAGAGTATTATCAGGAGAATAGTTTTGCATATATTACAGGGTTAAGTGCAAACCAATCTGCTTTATCCAAACACAGCAATCCAAACACAGCGCTGAGCCTGGGAGACTGATGAGTAACACACTCAGCTGGGGCCTCAGCAGCCTCTTAGCCCCCCTTTTCCACCTTCCCATCACACACTGGACTCACACTGATTGGCTTTGATTGGTTGTATAAAACACAGCACTGACTTTTTGATTATATTACATATGGTCACGCATGGGCTGGTGCCCCGTGCTGCAGATACCAGAGCCTCAGTGGATCTGAAATGGTGGCCAGAACTCTAGATTACTGCAAGGACGTATGGAGGGGGAAAGAGTGCACGTATAAGATTGTAGTGATTCCAGGAAATATGTAACACTCATCGGGATGGTCTCTGGTATTCTTGATACTAGTGCATTTTGTCCTGTCTTACTCATAGTTTGCAGCATGTGGGGCCCTCAGCAGGTCTTGACCAACCCTAAACCCCTTTGCAGGTTATTGCGGGTTCACCGGTGTCACATGTCAGGAACTGTATTGTGGGAGAAACAGCAGAGGAGGGCTTCCAAAACAGACTTTCAGCAGGTCAGAAGTAAATTATTTTGGTGTTGTAAATTGAACACCTCCATAAGCAGTCCACTCTGACCTCACATGTGCCTTCTTATCCCTCAGAGAACATAGGGTCCTTAGGGTTTGTGGTGAGGATCACTGGTACAGGTTACAGATTTAAAAGACAGGACTCTCCTTGTGTCACTTGCCTTCTCACCTCTTTCAGCTCTGTGATTTGCCAGTTTTCCCATTCTTAATGTAGCAGCAAATCCTAGAAGGAGCACAAACAGAAGGACTTTCAAAAATCATCTTCACCGTGACTGGTTAGGTATGAAGCACTCTCACAAATTCACTATTTGTTTAGTGTGATTAAGAAGTCAGTACAAGCAAGTTTACATTAATTCCCACCAATTTAGGCACACACACTTACACACAAGTCATGTTTCCCTCTTCGTCTTGTTATGTATTTTATAAAATGCAAGACCAACATCTTGTTTCAATGCCTGTGTGAAAATTCATTCATAGTCTTGTAACCAGTAGTTCCATTTAGTAGCCTTGGGAAAAAAGAAAAGAAAAAAAAAAAAAATATATATATATATATATATATATATATTTTTTTATTTTTTTTATTTTTTTTTTTAAAGTAATTGGAAGTGAGAGCTTATGTATTTTTTCATGCAATATCATGGACTCCCAGATTTTTTTTGCATCATGTCTCAAACAATAAACACCAAAAATATTATTATAAATTATATATTATAAAGTTCGATGGTGGTTAGTCTAAACTGTTAATGATATAGTCTAAAATGCTTTAAAGTATTATTGATGCTAAAACAGACCTAAGCACAAAAATCTGTTAAATCCACTATTCTTGTTTTTTTTTTCAGTTTTGAACTTGAATGTTAAAATCACTTGCCCTGTTTGCAGCCTCAGGTTAACTGTATTCTCTATTCTTTACTCTGTATTAATGTGCAGGCAGAAACGGTGAGGTATGACAAGACTTCTTGCTTCCCATCATATCATGAACATGAATGCACTCACTGATCCTCAGCATCTATGACAGTCTGTCACAAGAAAGCAGTTCTAATCTATGGCTGCTGTTAATGTCACTACAAGTGTGTGAAGTTGTGTTGTGTGTGTGTGCCAGCTGGAGACTTGCTTGTGGTGACTTATAAAGGTTACATTCACACACACACACACACACACACACACATGCCAAATCCATAGAAATTATATCATGAAGAGTAGACAAGAAGGCTTTTGAGTAAAGCATGCGCTCTTAGCTTCTTGACCAAGGCTGCAGACTGAAGAATGATGTTGATGCAGTGCTGAGGGAGAAGTTGAAGCCCACCTAACACAAGCACACACACTCAAACACACACATCCATCTGCTGTTTGACATTTTGTTTTGTCACGGCCATTGTGGTAAGAGCTGCCACTAACAGAGAAACAGCGTGACCATGTTGATTAGGCGAACCTTTGGGGCATGGAGTGGAAATAAGCTGTCAGTTCATTACAAAAATACATAAGCTCTCACTTCCAATTACTCACTTAGCAGCTGGAGATTAGACAGGAGAGCAAATGCCAACACCGCAGTCTCTCTGGGTTCAGTGGAGATGACTGCAATCACAAATTATATCAGTTTCTATGAACTTCCCCCAACTCTCCCAGCCACCCCTCTGATCCTGTCGCCTTTCTTTAAACACAGCCCACTGACCTTTTATTCAACTCACCAGAAACATCAAGTCAAATATTTGCACCTGCATTTTAGGTGAACTTCATAATTAATCACAAGGTTTTTGAATTACTGTTTGCAGCCTCAGTTCAAACAAACAAAATATGCAACACAGTAGGAGATTGTGAAAATGAAAACTCTGATGGATTTTGTTCATAACTTAGGCTAAATAACAGCATGAATGAATCCAACTCTGTAGAGCTTTTCAGACCCTTTTAGTTCCTAGTTTTGATCAACTTGGTTTCCAGCAGCAGTCAGTTGCTTTTAGTGAAATTCTCTTACAAATACACCTCACAGATACAGTCAGAGGCTTGTTAGCTTTTTGGAGAATGTTAAAAATGTTTTTAAAAAGTGGCTCCTCAGCAACTGAATACACCATTCATCAGCTTGTCTTTAACTTTGTTCTCTGGGAGAATAATGTCTTTTTGATTGCAGCAGTCAAAAAGGCAACAGTAACTCATAAAGCCTTCTTGCCACACTTCAGGGCCCTTTGTACCAACTGAACACTACAGTCTACCAAAGTATTGTTGCTGACCATGTCCATGTCTTTTATATATATATATATATATATATATATGTATATAAACCAGACATTAGAGCATGAAGAGCATGAATATGTATATATATGTATATATATATATATATATGTATATATATATATATATACATATATATATATATATATATATATACATATATGTATGTATGTATGTATATATGTATGTATATAAACCAGACATTAGAGCATGAAGAGCATGAACCTTGCCTTGACCATGACTGCCAAATGAGTTGAGGATTCTTGGATCAAGCCTCCACTGTAATGCTCATATCCAGCAAACCTCCCTCCCAAAGGCCCTTCTCTTTCCAGTAAGGATCAAATCTGTTAATGCCTGACAAGTCCTGTAAAGTCTCTGTCCGTCAAGACAGGCTTTGCTTGATTTTGCGTTGAAGGAGAGGATGTGGAGCAGTGAGGCCTCAGAGAACCATGGCTCTGATTGCAGCTCACAGTGTGTATACATCGAGGCTGACAGCCAGGGGAATACGAGTGAAGCAACAACAGACTTTGTAGATATCATGTCATCTGCCTGGAAAACCAACAGAGCAACCTGAGACACAGGTCATGCATGTAGTTATCTCAGTATCTGGAAATGACTGTGTGATCATTGTATGAACTATGAGGAGGATGAGGCTAGCTTTTTGGACAGTAAGTGATCATTTCATTTGCAACCTATCTGATGTTGCAGATTGTTCACTCTGTTTTGTTTATTGTTTGTATTTTGTCATGATGGTTATAATGCCAAAAAGAGCAATGATTCCTCCTACTTTGTAAATACGATGTTTGACTTGATCCGTCTCAAAAGAAGAATGGGAAGCGATTTGAGTGACAACATGAGATTTGAATATTAAAGAATTGAATTTCCGCTTGCAGACTGAGAAGAATCTTTCTGTTTTTATCCTCACTGAGGTTGGGTGGTACATGACCAAACTACACTAAATGGCATAAAGTCTCATCTGATACATCCAGTGGAAAAGTGTTTACACCTGTTCCAAATGGCCACACAATGGCCACTACAATCCATTTGTAGTGTTGTCATTTACAAATGGAGACTTCAGCAAATCAACTACACAGACCCTCCTGTTTGCTTCCTGATTGGATCTTATTCGTCAGGAGTTCTCCTCTGACACATCACAGCCCCATCACATGAGTCTGCATGTAGGTAGTGGTGTTAGTATGGATGTCTGGATGACTGGATTTATTTCATTGTCAGACATAGCCATTTACATGTGAACATGTGTATGAAAATGTCAAATGTCAGAATGAAAATAGAAATGCTCTCTGTCAGGCCTGTGGGGCTGTTTCATTTATTACATGGGAAGGCTGTGCACAGGTTAAAGTCCTGGTGTGGTCTTGATTTAACCCCTAAAACTCATCTCTTGATATCAAAGTCACATATTTTGAATTTTTTTTTATGACAGTAATCCCTTCAGCTCAACTCCACACTGTTGTTTCTTCTAGAGTGTGCAGACCTACGTAGTTCCGGCTTCTCTCTCTCTACTCACACTTTCCCACAAAGGGAAGTTTGAGCTGAGCAGCTCATCTATACTGCTCAGACACTGGAAAGCTACTTCATTCTACACAATGGAATTTGTGATGCTGGAGTAATTTAGCCATACAGGTTTTAACCAGAGACCATTTCTGAGGAAGAATGACAAAAGAAGTCCCGCCCTGCAAGTTGGCAGGATTTGTTCTTAAGTTAGATTTCTTAATATGTGTTTTTGTCATCAGTACTACAGTTTCAAAGTGGAAGTGCTCAGCCATTGTGTTGACAGCTTATTTCAGTCATGATGTGTGTTCTAGCGTATTAAAAACACCATGTGGACATGTAAACGAGGTCAAATCTAGAATTTCAACAGAGGGAGTCTTTGAAAATTCTACGTCAAACTGAATGTTTTTAGAATTGTTATAAATTTTCATTTTAATTGTGACTTGAGTCTTGTGAATATTGCTGTGTAAATGTAAAATCAGGGTACGTTGTTTATTAGATGTAGATATGGAGTGAGAGTGAGAGACAGCTTTTTAAAAGTCAGTGTTTTTTCATTTTCATTTAGGATGTGGAAATGAAAATGTGAATTGGATAATTGTATTTCCATTTAAGACTTCATTCAAACATGTGACATATGTGGAACATTATAATACTTTAGAGTTATATTTTCATTTTCAAATTCACATGATCATTTTAGTATAGTCTCCTACAGGCATAGTCTTGACTGTACTGTTAAGTGCCCTCAACAGAAATCTTCTATTTACTGTACAAATGCTTTCTACAGCACTGTATGTTAATGATAATATATGCTCAAAAAATCTAATTGAATTGAGTTAAAATAAATCAAAATGAAGTGAATTGAGGGACAGTGGAGACAGTGGACAATGGAGGCTTGATCCGGTGGCTCGGTGGTTAGCAGCATCGCCTCACAGCCAGAAGATCCCCGGTTCGCATCCCGGTTAGGACGGCTGGGATCTTTCTGTGTGGTGTTTGCATGTTCTCCCTGTGCAGCGTGGGTTTTCAACAGGTACTCCGGCTTCGTCCCACAGTCCAAAAACATACTGAGGATAATTGATGATTCTAAATTGTCTGTAGGTGTGAATGAGAGTGTGCTTGTTTGTAGCCCTGTGATAGACTGGCGACCTGTCCAGGGTGTCCCCTGCCTTCGCCCTGAGTCGACTGGGATAGGCTCCAGTCCCCCAGCGACCCTACAGAGGATTAAGCGGTGTATAGATGATGGATGGATGGAGGGAATTGAACTGCAATAAAATGGACTGAACTGAAATAACAAGTTGATCCAACCATGACCACAAGTTAGAGAGAAAATGTGTTCATCTTGTTGTTACTTTCTTCTTCTTTTTTTACATTTTAGGTGAACCCACGCTGTGTGTCCTCATGTACTGAATATTCAAAGAATGCATGTCTTCAGATTGCACCTAAAAATGTCTGTCCCTTACTGATGGAATACCAGTGTACTGTTTGTTTGGAGCAAACTCAGAAACTAGCTCATTTGCATTTAACAAAACCATCGTTGGCATCGTTTTATTCCCCTGCATGTGGCGATATGGTATGAGCATTAGTTATTATCTGTTGATACACTATATCAGCATCACAAATGTGCTAAAAGGAACACTGTGAAAGAGAAACTAGATAGCTAGATTGTACACAGTTGAGATCCTTTCTTTGCTGTGCTAAAGCTTTATTCCACAAGAGGGCAGAATGTGGCTTTTTAGACCAACATTCCTGCAAATGTGTGCACATTCTCTTTACTGCAGGTCTCTCTACACGCAGACTATCCTCCCTCCTCAGCACTGAACAACAGCCCACTAGCTGTTTAAGGCAGGAATTGGCAGCCTGACAAGCAAATCTAATGCAACAGTCAATTAGGATCCACTCCCTGCATGTTGGCCATAAGCAGATACAGCTGTTTCTCATTGAAGCAGCAGCTCCAGGGGAAGCTGTATAGGACATACATGTTGAAAGATATGGAACACTGAGCACTGCCCTCGACTCTAAATATAGGGAATCCACAACTACAAGCCTTTCTCTCTGACCCTAGAATAATCATGGAGCATGTGCCAGACACAGAAAGCACAGAGATTGTATTGTTGGTATCAGTTTTTATACTTTTTAATATACACACCTAGCATACAGTCCAAGGGCCAGTGTGGAACCCCAAAAACTGGCACGGGCTTTTTACCTGTTCCTGTTTATCTGCTTCACAAAAAAACTGTTGGGAACAACAGTTGAATGCATAAACTGAAAGAGATGAACCTGTTACAATGTTATTAATAACAGTTTAATAGCACACATTGAAAAACTGTAGACTTGAGTCACATGATCTCGATTTCAGTCAGTTTTCGGGTTACTGGTGACTTTGAACTTAACAAAATCAAAAAGGAATTGTACCTGTCACCAATCAATAGTGAACTCACTTAAAAGTAAGATTTTTACTTGGAATGACTCACATTAATCAGATTAGGAGATTATGTCATTTAAATTAAAACTGTGTTAGGTAAAACTGTGCAGCATATGAACTTCCAGTGGATGGAATAAATGTGGCAGCCAGTTGTGTGAGCAGGAAGGGAAGGTGCATCTGGCAGTGCAGAGCAGCAGACAGACAAATATTGACTTGTTTAGAACTTGAACTTGACTTGTTGGTTTTGGCTTGGGATTTGACTTTGAACCCCATAGCCTGGATTGGAGACCCATTTGTGATCCGCAAAATAATGTCTAACGAGACAACAATTTCTCAGTGGCTAAACTGATGCTGGTTATTGCCGTCTCTGTCCCTGGTGTTGTTGGGTGGGTGTCCTGACGGGCCAGGTCGTCCCCACCTGTTCTTATGAAGGGACTCCACATTAGGGTTATGTCATGACTATTGAAACACGGGCAACCTCATTCACTGAAGAAGAATAAGAAATGTAGTTGAAAACTGTGGGAAAAAAACAAGTAGACTTTGAGTAAACTTTTCTCTGCTAAAGCCTCACCACAAAATAGAATGAAATTGAAAAATACGTACAATATATATGTATTTAAATGTTTTCACCTTCATTGCTATGTGACATAACCCACAGTGGATCCCTTAATTTCTGACCATTGAACTGAAAAACAAGATTAGTCCGTTTGTCATGTTGTTGCGTGTCAAGAAGCAGCTATTATCAGATAACTAGACAGAAGGAACTTTGTGTAATTCATCGCACACTATTTTCCACTGATAATCTATCTTTTTTTCCTCCGGGGAGTGCAGTTCTATTGTTGATACAGCCCATAATTTTGATTTATCCTCTGGGTAAATAGAGAGAGCTTTGCTCTGGCTCTTGGAAGAACACAGCCTTCAAATCACTTGATCATTAATCCACACATTGTTTTATTTACCCCTCGCTCTCAGCAACTAGGAGACAGAGTGGAGGAGGACAAGGGGGGACACTCTGGGGTCAAAAACAAGCGATCTACTGTGAGCCCCTGCTTATAGGTTGGAGGTGGGTGGGGGAGGATGGGTTGACATTACACGGTGATATAAATATGCTGTTAGCTGTAAGTTTCAGGTGGTGCTGTGGTAGAGGTTTTCTGGATAATGTTGGTGACAGCAGCAAGCAGCCGCTAAAATCCCAGAAATCCCCCGAGGGTGGGATTGAACTTGGGGCAAATGTTTCCCTGGAGGTCAGCAGGTCATGTACATCTACAACCCCCCACGTTATGCACCGGGCAGAACGCTGCCTTTTAGTGGAAAATGGCCAAGTGTGACTCAAGAGGACAATAGAGTTTTCATTTCCTTATTTCTTGCACATTTAATTTGTATTGTGGGTCATAATACTACCTCTGACTGGACATGTCAGTGATTACAAAAGACCAAGTTTGAAAGAAATATAAATACAAACACGTCTGAACAACACCCACATTCATTACATGCAGCCCAGAAAGGAAAAAGGATATAAACCGGGCAAACAAACTCCTTAGTTATATTTTCCAAGCTGCAGCCATTCATTGTAAAACCAATGATAACACTGTTGTCAACAAAATAACTGCAGAGAACTCAGAATGTGGCAACATCATTAAAAAACAGG
>CM045462.1:1435801-1505801 GCA_024666655.1 Dascyllus trimaculatus | reverse complement strand
CAGCAAGAAAAAATGAAAAACAACTTTTTTTCCCCAAATACTTGCACAAGGATTGTTGATTTATCTACTCTGAAAGTTAACTCAATACCTAATTTTTCTTGGACTCTACTTTTGTTTTTCCAAGTGCTGAGAACTGTGTTTAAAAAGGTCAAAGAAATAACGGTTTGAAAAAAAATGAGTTGCATTAAATTTGTGAAATAGAAAATTACTGCTGCTGAAAAAAAGATTAATGACCGTTGCTGTGGGCTTTGCGGATCTCACTGGTGCTGTGGACTGAAGCACTTAATAAATCAATGGTGTACATACAAGGAATTAATAGGGGTGGTGTTTTCATAATTTGCGTCGGTGCCAAATCTCAGAGAGCCTGATCTGGCTGCAGCTTTAATCTGTTTCTCAAGTCACATTAGAAGCCTGCTGCTCCATTCCACTCCTCGTAATTTGAGTATAACCACGAGACAGCCAGGATATGTTCTCTCCTTTGATTAAAGTCTCTTTCAGGTTAATTAGCACATGCATGGAGATTGACTGGTCAGTATCTACCTATAAAATAAATTACCGTGTTCCTGGTTGGATTTATTAACATGTAAAAAATGGAAGAATGTATCTGCTTTTACTGGTAATATTATCCATTATATTTTTAGATTATTCAAAAGTAGGAGTAACCTTCTGGCTTTACAAAGTCCAGGTTTATTTGTTCCTTCCAGGACCATACTTTAACCCAGATTCAGGGGTCCCAGGTCCATCACAGACTAGAAGATGCCCATTTAAATACATTTTAAAAACCTAGTTATGTTGCAGAAAACTATTCTCTTACTCTCTCATATTTTCTGCAAAGACTTAAAGAACAGGAACATATATATATATATATATATATATGTGTGTGTGTGTGTGTGTGTGTGTGTGTGTGTGTGTGTTAAATTTGCCAGTTACATTTATAGAACCTGATGGTACAGTGGGAACAGTGTCTTGTTTTTTGGTATCACAATGCCATAAACGACTTGGTGTTGTCAAAGGAGCAGTCAGAGCAGCTCCTCCAGCACCACAGATTTATGTGTTTATGGCTGTATGCTAACCCTAGCTTCGACCACATACATGATATAGCGCTTTATTGCCGGTTTCCCGAAATCTGTATTTTTCACTGAAACAACATAGCTAATGTCTTTATCTCAATTTACTGCTTCTAAAACATACACAATTGTTCTTGCTAATTGTACTCATTCTGAGATAATTTACGACATGCGCTACTCTGGCCTGACTGGAGGGACTTCTTCAGGGCCAAATAAATGACATGTTGCCCGTAGCGCTTAACTTTTAGGCTCATGTTTGCCCCAGGGCCCACATGTCATTTTTTTGGCCGCGATGAAACTAAAGACATTTGTTAAAACAGTAATTGCTATTTCCAGTGTTCATAGATAGGCTGTAAATGCAGCAGCAGAAGCTTTTGTGGTGCTGTTCTTTGTTTATGGAAAAGCTGACAGAGTGTGTTTGTTGTACCCACCTTTGGGTTAACAGTGTGGACTGCAGAGTGTGCTGTGTGCTCAGCTCTGACTAGATGGAAGCAACGATCACAGTGAGCCTGCTCGGCATCATGTCTACAGAGCTCTAACATAAAAACTGAATTTACGATGGAGATCTAATGCACTGAAGGAAGTGTTCCAACGGCTGCTCCACCTCCTCTTGTTATCATCACAGTGCTATAATACCTATTAAAGCATGGAGGTTGTCAACTTCTGTAATGGTGTTACAGTACATTTAGTCAAACATTATACCTGATCATAAAATCAGACTTTTTTAAAATACGTTTCCTTTCTCAGTGCAAAGTCTCAAATGTGTAAGGACTAAATGAACTCTTTGGGTTCCCATGTTCAGTATAGTTCACATCAAATAAATATTGGTCTCTGTCACTTGAAACACTGCATTTTAAATATTTACTTTAGGCAGTAAATAAGGAGGCTTGACTTAACACCAGCACAGAGACAGTGGAGTGACCAACATCTCACTTTTAAATATAAATTATACTAATGCAGACCTCATGTTGTCACACTTACCTGCTCATGTCATCCTTTAAAGGTTTATTTGTGTATTTTTTCAAAGTGGAGAAAACCTTTTTTTTTTCAAACCTCCAATACAAAAGGCAGCTGATGACAACATTAGTGTGATGGTTCGTGACACACAAGTGTTTTCCTCATAAAGCATGACACAAATTAAAATTACAATATCTGACATTTAGTGTTTGCTACAGGAGTGATGGGTTACTGTCATGTACTTGAGATTCTTAATGTTGAGAAGATATCAACTCAGGGTATACATATACATACATACATACAAACATACATACATACATATGTGTGTGTGTGTGTGTGTGTGTGTTTTCTCTTTTCTGCACTGTAACTTTCATGTTTAAATTTTAAAACATCCTTATATTTTGACTTTTTTAATCATGTTGTTTTAATGTCTTTGTGAAGCACTTTGAGTCACCTTGTTGTTGAAATGTGCTACATAAATAATTACGTGCTTGCTTGCATATACGTATCTTTCACATATTCACACACACACACACACACACACAGACATATATATTTCACATGTTCAATTCATATATATATATATATATATATATATATATATACACATATATATATGTATACAACCTTGTCCAAACCATTTGAGTGCCACCACAGGAAAAGGTTGATCATTGTTAACATCATTGGTTATCATTATGAATGGTTAATATACTATTCACTAACTTTGGGGGTTGCCAGGTTGAGGAACTTCCATTTCAGGCTAATGTTTATCCTCCTCTGATATGACACTTGTCATTTGAACTGTTTAGTTCAGGAAGAGCCTGAAGACAGTTAGACCACTTACAGGACTTTGTGGAACAGAGTGACAGAGCATCTGCATCTATTAACAACTTAACAACATGGATACCTGCACCCCTTGAAGAACACGTTAGTAACAATGTTCTAACATGGACAGGCAGGTATCATGGTGAATGAACATATAACCCAGGCTGATTCCACAAGCTAGTGAAATAAGTTGTCTTCATTTATAGCTAATCAATAAAATAAACCACTAGCAAAGTTATTTTCATGAGAACCGACAAGCCCACTACGAAGAGTGCCTTAAAGAGATTACCTTCACCAAGTTCCACATCAAGTCATCTCCAAGACTAATGTTCATTCTCTGTCTGCTGAGAATGAACATGGTGGTGTCCAGAAAGACGAATGAACCGACTACCTCTGAACAAACATGAGTTTTATGTTCTGATAGCTTCCATTACCAAGACAGACAATTTGCTCTGTGGTTTATTTCAAGAGATCTGAAAGTCAGGAGATATCAGAAGCTATAAAACCAGCGTAAACCAAAACACAAATATAGACACAAACCACTGAAGGACGTCTGTGATAGTCTTACTGTGTAAAAACAGTAAAGACCACCTATTGCAGATCTATACATGCTTTGTTGACATCAGCATTAAAATGTATGATAGTTTTTCATGTCGTGCTGAGGTCTGGGTGTCTGGGATATTTCTTCACACTGAATAAAGTGAAGCGAGCTGAAACCGTCAAAATAAAATGCTTTTGGAAAGTCTGATTTAGCCCAGTATTTATCTGATTCCATAGAGGTTAAAAAGAACTCAGGTCTGACAAAGAATCCAGTTTCAGATTTCAACACTTGTTTCCTACTTTTGCTGAAAAGGATCAGATTCAGTTGTTTTAAGAAGTGTGGAGGCTCCGTTTCCAGTCCTACGGCTGTTTGATCAGAAACATCAGATTGCATTTATTCATTTATTTTGCTCACTTACAGTTTTCCTAAACAGGTCCTTACATTGGGATCAGTCCTGTAGCTGTGTGCTCTACTCAAACAGCTGCTGAGCCACTCATTAGGGCTAATGACCTCTGATAAGAATGAACTTTGTCTCTCTTGACTGCAGTTTTTTAGTTCTGATCACATTTTCCTTGATATTATAAGGGACTGGTGAACTCTGGTATTTATCTGGACTGTTTGCTCATGTTTGGTTTCCTTGCTGTTGTTTATTTTGTCATGTGTAGTAATTTTGCATTGTCCCCTGTGTGAGCTGGAATTGCTATGGTGTTAGAATTTAACCAGAAAGGCGCTGAGGGAGGCATACCATACAGAAACAAGACTTCCACAGGCTCAGTGTTCACACTGATAGGTGCTGAGCTTGAAAAACACCCAGTGGCTGCAGACCCAGGCCTTTTCTGTTCTCCATGCCCTGGTCCTGATTCTGAGCACATTAAAACCTCCCACTACATAGCTTTACTCACCCGAAGGAAGCTTCTTTTCTTTACCGTTTTTAAAAATATTTTCATGCAGCTGTGGATTATTTTACAGCACAGTGACAAACACTGAGGCTCACATGTGCTGTATTTAATGCTGCAGCCCCATTGAAACATACATGACGCCCTGTGTCTGCTGTGTATATTTAAAATATGGAAAACTCAAACGCTCACTGCACTTTGACGTGATCCTCCTCACCAAACATCTCTTGACATCGTTGTGGCTTAAAAACATGTGAATATCTCTCTGGTTGAACAGCTTCGTGTTTTGAAGACTGGCTCTCCTGAGGAACAGGGATGAATGATGCTCTGAATGCGGGGTTGATTTCTGATTTCAAAGCGACGTTGGTCTGTTTTGAATTCTCCGTTGCTGAAGCTGTGCTTTTGTGAGTGTCTACGATGATTCTCTTGTTCTGTTGCAGTGAGATGCTACAGAGAGCTTTCCCTCTGTGGAATGGGAATGACGGGGAGCGCAGTGAGGACAACACTAATCCAAGGAGACTGCTGCAGGGGAAAACAGAGAAGCCGCTGACACCGAGATTCAGACGCATTTTAATTTAGGCCAAATTCAACAGTATGAGACCTTATGGAGACTGGCGTTAAAATCTGGGAGTCAATCTACGGAGATCTCATTGATGAAATTGTAATCAAACCAAAGCAGCCGCTCTGCTGTTTGACTGCAGTCTGGTGTCTTGGATTTTTGGAATAAATTATTTTTGGCAGAAATTTTCCTTAAGTATTCTGAACATTTGACATATTCTATTTTTTCTAATTTAAACAAGGGTACCGCCGTATAGCTCCCTGAGTTAAGGCGTGTGAGCGCCGGACGCCAGCAGCGGTCGTGAGTTCGAGTCCAGCTCACGACCCTTTACTACATGTCTCTCTCCTCTCCACTGTCACTCTGTCTATCAATGAAACCTCCGAAGTCCCCCCTCAAAACAATATTCAAATGTAAACAGGGAAAGGAGAGAAATTGTGCATTCAACAGAACAGTTCCTCTAGAATTTAATTTATCTCCTACATTCTTGGTTGTATTTCCTGGAGCTGATGTTTTTACTGCTGAGCATGAACATTTCCTTAAAGCCTCGCTTCCCAGTCGTCCCAATCCGACTAGAGCAGTGAACCAGACTAACCAGGAGAAGAGGGGATGATGGTTAAAGAACCATTTAAAAAGATGTTACCAGAGCTACGTTTAAATTCGTTATTTGAAAACATTTGGAATGCGCATTTAGACCACACAGGTACAGATTCAACTACAAGCAGCGATGAGGAGAAGCTGCAGCCTCTGGACCAGCGCTTTAAGACGCCCTGCCTCCTCCTGGCCTGAGGATGCTCAGTCACCTTCTAATCAGACGGTACAGATGAGAGTGTTCATGAGCTTCTATCGGCTGAGCTGTTGTGACCATCTGACCTCCTTAAATCTCATATTTTAGATTCTGTTTTAAAGTCTACCGGTGGCTCTCCACCTCGAAGAAAGACAGGAAATCAGACACCGTGTTGAGGATGTCTACTTTAATAGATATGCTGGTCCTCTGGTTCCTCGGACACACTGAGCGGCTTCCTGCCCAGTCCCCAACATGTTTCCTCCAGAGCGCAAAGAATGATGTTGGAATGGGAAATACCAGAATTACAACATTTAATAGCCATAAAAAGGTCACATAGAACACCACGATATATTCAGACAGGTCAACAATCCGCCGGGCTGCACGGTCCGTGGAGTGCAGAACATTACAAAACGACTTAAATTAAATATAAATATAGGACAGGATCAATAATCAGATGTAGTTATGTACAGCTGTGCAACATGGCAACACGGTTCGGCACACCACCAGCATGTGGGCGAGTCCTCTGAGCCCCCCAGTCCAGTCAGCATCAGCTGTCTGAGTCCACCTCGCTTTTACTCTCCTCGGGTTTCTCCGCGGACGCTTTGGTGGATTTGCTCCATTTCTGAGAGTTCTCTGATTCCTCTGATGAAGACCGTTTCTGCCTCCTCCACTTGGCGCGTCTGTTTTTGAACCAGACCTAAGTGATAGAAAAAGCACAGGTTGAACGTCCAGTACTTAGTCCGCTCCAGCAGGTCTAACCCGGCAGACTGTCCCCACGGAGAAACCCCATCTAAACCCGAACCACGTCCACGCCGCTCTCCGGTCCCCGGTCAGACTGCCTCCGTTCGTTCCCGTTTAGCTGTCCTGTGCGTCCTGACGCCCTCCAGGCTACTGGTTTAATTTATTATTGTCATCGGATTGTGTTATTGTGTATTTGTGGCCTGTGGACCAGCAGAGGGGCCCGTTTTATTCTCAGAACCAGGAACAGAATTAACCTCAGCCGTGTCTTTTCTTTTCTGATGTTTTGCAAAAGAATTTAACATCTGTAGGATGTGTAACTATTCTGGCCTTATGACACCCCATTTAATTACCTTTGTATTATTATTGTCATTACTATTATTGTCATTACTATTATTATTACTACTACTACAACTATTGTTATTATTAATTATATTACTATTATTATTGTTGTTGTTATTTTTATTACTATTATTGTCATTGTCATTGCCTTTTTTTATGACTACTACCACTACTATTGCCATTATGTTACTATTACTATTATTGTCAATATTATTATTACTGTTGTTATTATTGTCATTTATTACTATTATTGCTATTCTCATTATTAATATTGTTATTGTTACTATTACTATTATTGTCGTTTATTATTATTATTATATTATATTAATACTACTACTATTCTCATTCTTAATATTATTGTTGTTGTTGTTACAATGATTTTCATTTTATTATTATTATTATTACTACTATTGTCATCATTAAAATTGTTATTGTTATTATTACTGTTATTGTCAATATTATTATTACTGTTATTATTGTTGTTGTTGTTATTTTCGTTGTTGTTAAATCTTAGTTCAATCGGGCCCAGCCTGGTTTTCTATACAAGATGTATTCATTCCCATAAGAAGTCTTTCTTAGATGAACTCAGCTCTGTCCTAACAAACATCACCTCAGACCAAACCGAGCCACAGAGTAAACTCCAATGGAACCCTGTCAGCAGTAAACATGTGGCTGAAATAGAGTTCCTTAATATCAATAGAGTACATTAATATCAAAAATATCAACATGAGACAGTAATAATGCTAAAGTCAACCAGCAGATGAAATTCTCTCCTGCTTGCTCAAATACTCTGTTCCGTTCACACACAGCAGGTCCAGTGTTTGTCACTGCACCGGCAGTAAAGCTCAGCTAGACTAAACGTTATAAAATCAAATGGATCGAAATAATGTTGGGCCTGATTCGGATCAGCCGACCGAAGGATTTTCACAGGACGGAGCTGTACTGTATCAAAACGTCAAAGCGCATCTCACCTCGACCTTCTCCTCCCGGAGGTGGACCTTGCGGGCCAGCTGCTCCCGGGTGCCGACGTCCGGGTACTTGGTCTCTTGGAAGAGGCTCTCCAGAGCCTCCAGCTGCTCGTCGGTGAAGATCGTGCGGTGCCTCCGCTTCCTGCGGCAGTGGAGCTGGTTGAGGAGCTGCAGCTCAGTCCGAGACAGGCTGCCCATGTTCATGTAGGACATCATCTGGTGAGGGACCGGAGAGATCAGCACCGAGCCCGGGGCGTCGTAGCCTGCATGGGACGGAGAGACATGAGACATGGTCAGGTGGGAACAATTCGAGTGTATAAACAGACAGACTGCGTTCAGGAACCTCTGCTGGTCCGTTCCAGCTGATGCGTAAAAGAGCAGGAAACTAAAAACTTTGTAAAACGGTTGATTTTTTAATGCACTTGAATTTGCAAAGCGGTCAGGCCGTACATACAAGGCCCCCTTCAAACATCATTTCTGTGTCCAGACATGTGAGGTCCACGCGTCCAGAACAGGTCCTGGATCACGGAAACCACAAGGCGCTGGAGCCGTTCAGACAAGAACGAAACATCCACATGCTTTTAGCAGCCATGTGAACGTTGGAATAGTCTGTTCAAACGGACTGTGTGGCTTTGGTGCGTAAATGTGCAGACTGAACTTCATGCCTCTAATAACACTGCAGTTTGTTGTTTTCCGTTAAAGGATCAGTGAGTAGTTTTGCCATTGCAGGATTATCTTGTTGTGGAAACACTGACGGTAAAAAGATCATCAAGCATCGACGTGACAAAAACTTTTCTAACCTGAATTTAGTATCATAATCAGATCATAAAACTGAAGTGTTTTCAGGTCCAGCTCCGGCCTGCTGCTGTTCCAAACACACCTTCCTCATTTTAAATACAGGACTGTTCTCTCGGTGCTGGTTTCTGGACCGTGTCTTCTACACTGTAAATGTAAGACGCTAAAATGATCCAGATGAGCCGTTTGTGAGTTTGCTGTCCTACCTGTCGGGATACACGGGCACTGCTGCGCGCTGAGGCCGGGCACGGAACCGCAGCACGGCGGCCCACCTCCTGCGCCCTGGACGTGCAGCTGTCCGTAGTAGTAGCCGTTATATCCAATCCTGGTCCCGTTCACAGACTGAACCCCCGGGGGAGAAGGTCCGCATGTGGCTGAATACAGTCCGTTGTAGTCGGTGTAGAGAGAGTCCGTGAGGCCGGCGGACAGCACCACCGGGCCGCTCCGGTGCAGCAGCAGCGGCTCCTTACAGCTCGGCCGTGCGGAGAGGATGCTGTCTATGCTGAACATGCCGGCGGGCATCACACCGGTGTGCGGTGGAAAACTAGAAAATAAAACTCAGCAAAGTGAGAACTTGTTGCTTCGGTAAAGCGTCCTGGACTGAGAGGCTTCCCAGGGAAAGTTTCCTACAGTTGCGTCATGATGACTCTGGAGGATAAATGTTCCTCTGAAAGCGCGACTCAGCGAGCTGGAGGTCTGGACGGACTGGAGGTCTGGAGGAGTCCAGCCTCGAGCAGGGCTGCTCTTATAGCCCGCTGACGTCACGGCGGAGAAGCTGCTCTCAGATCAGCTTCTGCAGCTCGCGGCGTGAACGGCCGTACATCTGTGTATTGAGCATTAATTCAATTAAGATAATCTGCACTGTTTGGAGACTTTTGAAAATCTGTTGCTGGGTCACAGGGGCTCTTCCTACAGAGTAATCCGATTATTGCCTTGTCAAAGAAGGCATCATAATCTGTGGAGCGCATTTCCAGCAGTGTTTACAGTCCGGGGCGGATAGGCCGTTCTGCATCAGTCCACAAAGATGAACGGACAGGCCAGCAGAACGAATTTCCGTTCCAAAAATTCAAATGATATCGACAGAATTATGGAGGCTTTGTGTGAATGCAGGACCTGTAAATAAATTGCTGTCAGTAGGTTTAAACAGTTTCTGATGCTCTAATAGTGACGAGCTATTTAGGATCAGTGCAGGCAAGTTTGCTCAAAATGGCAAATGTCTATTAACAGTTTTTTTAATGTTGTTTTTTCCATTATAAAGCTATTTATTATTTATTCAGCATTGCTGTAAATTGCCCCCTGCATAGGGAATAACCGGTGGAAGTTGGAATCAGCTCACTGGCCCGTGGATTTACGCGTGCAACGTGTGCGTAAAAGTGTAAAGAAACTGTCATCAGTGGTTCTGTTGTCTCTTTCTTTTCCTACGTAAGTACATTAATATTAGGTAACCCTATTTCCGTGTCAGACAGAAGCTACTGAGCAATCTATCTGGAATTCATCTCAATATCCACCCTCTGCTTGGTTCTCCGTGGGGAGCCGATCAGCGTGTTTCCTCCCCGGCAGCAGCTCCCTCTGTGCGGGTCAGCGACGCCAAACATTTCCCCCTGACCGGGATAAGATAACGGCCCATTATCGCCTCCATTCAGCCTTGAAAAAGAGAACTTATTGCATATTTACACGGCTAATCAACATGGGCTGAGTGGGGGTGGGGGACAGGGCCGCTGCCTGCGGAGGAACGTGGATTCCCCGTTCAGAGCTTAATGGCTCTTACTGATTGTATTTAACACTCAGTGGGGTCTTAACACATGTCAGCCTAACACATACATGTATGGTAAAATGTGCCGGTTAGTTCTGGGACATGATTAGCGACTCTGATTGATCCTGGACGAAAACAGGAGTCACCCTTAGGTGCGCACTGGTTTTATTTTTACAAGCTCTTAAAGCTGCGGATAAAATCAGTTCTCCCGCACAAATGCCCGCTTCAAACTGACAAATAAAGACCAGTTCTCCTGGAATATTTTGAGATAGAAAGTTGCATTTTCAATATTCCTTCCGCAGTATTTCTAGAAATATTTTGGGATTTATTGGAATGACTGGAGGTTATTTCTGGGAAACGATTTTAACGTGGACTGAGGCGTAACAACCTCTGTGTGGTTTCTGTTTAGCTTTTTGCGGCACCCTTTTATTTTTATTTTTATTTCTAAAAGTGTGGAAATTTTAAATAATATATCAATAATCAAATATCAATTTAAAAACTGTTTAACTCTCACTCGGGTGTTTTCTCATCCAATGGGCCACATGGCTGCGGGGTGTGAAGAAGAACCTAATTTACATTTAGGTTCAGTGAAAACAGGCCACACATGTTTTTGTAAAATTATATGAACACATACAAACGATTCTTTTATTCAATTAAATCAAATCTCGTTTTTTAAACGTCCATTTCATGAGCCTCGTGCTGTTCCTGCTCTTTCCTTCAGCCTGCGGTTCTTCTGGTCATATACTCCCATCGGACTTCTGGCACCGCGCTCACCCTTTGCCTTACAAATACAATAAACCAGTATTTGTTTCCCCACTGGTGTTATTTTACCTCATTCCTTTTGTACATTCTTATTCATAAACTGCCGTTTCTAGGAGATATGGCTCGTTTTTCCTTCAGTGAATGTGACAGCAGTGAAGGCTACAGCTGCCTGTTGGAGCCCCTCCGTCCTGCTGTCCTGTCCTCTCTGATCCAGTCCGTCAGGTGTCCTCCAACCTTTTGCACCCACAACCGTCTCTGTGTCCATTCTGCATTTCAATCCTCATCACCTCCATCTCTGAGCATGCTGCTACCTTTACGGGTCACATGAGTGTATTGATAAGACAAACAGAAAACCATATTTTATTTTCATATATAAACCACAGTGTGCTTTGAAACCACCAGTGATGCTTCTATAGAAATTCGTGCACATGCTCAAATCAAGACTTTTACTTTAAAAACTTTCTTCTTACCCTTATTGGGTCCCTCAGCAAAATAGGTTATATTCAGTTCCTCCTTTTAGTCTGTCCAGAAATGAAACCCATCTCCAGTGATGGTGAGAGGCTCCTGGCTGAAGGACAGCTATAGACAGAGGAATTGTGTGATCGCATATTTTTGCTTCTTCCTCTTGAGTTTGAAACTAAATTCAGTCAGCATTTAATCACATCCCAATGAGCAGCTATGGAAGTATTTGATTACTGTGAATTCTGCATTGTCTGACCCAGGCTGTGGCTCTGATTATTCCAGACATGTCTATGAGAACACAGGAAGCAAAAGAGGATCCTTAGGTTTAAAATGACATCTACATTTTATTCCTCACCTACATCCCAGCTCAAATCATTTACAAAAAGATATAATTTGATTGTGAAACATTTTATATTCTTTGAAAAAGCACACACGGATGAGTTTTGCTCCTCTCCTGAATGTATGATAGAAACCCTGCTTGTTGCTGCCTTTTGGATATGGAAACATGTTCTTCTTGCTGAAAACCCTTTTCTGTAATACAGTCACACTGTGATTCTAGCCCAGTGGAGAGTGGGAGAGGGAAAAAAAACAGGGCTATACGCTGTCATTATTTTCACATTTATTTCTATATTTCTACTTCCAAGTGGCGGTGAAAGGATCGAGTCAAAGGGGATTGCTACAAAACGAAATGTCCATTTGAAATTAAAAGCTGTGGAAAAGCACCATGAAGGCAGCACTTAAAGGTGAATAGAAGCGTCAATCAGGCTGCAGATGGAGGCTCAAGACTCACAAAGCTGCAAGAGCAGATGCATCTTTATATTTTAGAGCCCTGATCTGTAAAACCTGGTTAAATAGGACAAATAAAACGGGACGACTTGGTAATGCATTTTTTTTTCCAAGCAGGGATAAATAAGCAAGCAGACATTTATTGTCACAATTACAATAATAAACATGTGGTTTAGGTCATGCAAAGAAACACTTTGCTGGAACATCGATCCACCCTGACCTCTTTTCTCCGTGGTCATTTTAACCCTAGAATTTCAATCAAGGTAACAGACTCTGCCATCAGCCCCTGTCACTTTAAAGAGGCTGTCAGAAATTATTTTTAAACAGCAAATTACATTCTATTGATTATGAACAGTTCTTTAGCAGAAGGCATTGTCCTAACTTCTTTTAAATATGCTTTGGTCAAAATTCTGTTAAGGAAACCCAACCTTGATCCTTCTGTTCCCAGCAATTTTTTAAATCAACAGTTTTAGGAAAAATGCCTCTGACACAATAGATCACAGCATTTTAATTGGTCATCTCAGACCTGAGTTCCCATCAGGGACACTGCACTGTGTCGATTTTGTTCCTACCTCTCTTTTTTAGAAAGAACCTATTTGATCACCAAAGGAATTTACTTATCTTCTACACATTATATTACCTGTGGCGCACCGCAAGGCTCAAGACTTCTATTTTCTATTTATATGCCAAATTATCCAACGTCACAACATACTGCTGCATCGCTACACAGATGAAACACTTCCCCTGGGATCTGGTGACACAAGAGGCTTGACTGCTGTTACATTGTCTCGCTGATGTCAACTGTTGGATGGCAGAAAAGTGTCCAAATCAGAAATCATATTGTCCCTCATATCTCCTGAATCATACCAGTCTCATGGAGAGCAGCTCTGATCCCTTGCCTGCTAGTGTGATCCAGAGTCAACCTGGTACCACAGATCAAAACACTAGTCAGTCCTGCTTCCTTTAGGTAAAAACCATCACTAGAATCCAGATGATGCTCTCACACTCCGACCTGCATAAATTAATTTGCACACTTAGGCATGACCACCATGTCCTCCCTCTCTCTGGCATAAACCAGAAGTCACTCTGTCACCTCCAGCTGGTGCAGAACGCAGCATCTCAGCCTCCCTCTGGGACGACATCAGACAACATCACATCAGCCTAATCCTGACTTCTTTCCATTGGCTCCCTGTTTGTCTAAGAGTGTACTTTAAGATTTTACTGATCACTTCTTAAACATGTCTCTGAGGAGCCTTAAGGTGGAGTTTCCAGAGAAAGAGCTTCCCTCTTGCACAACAGCCTCTCAGCTCATGGTGGTATAAAACACACTTGACTGTAGACCCTGACAGTTGTGTTCCAGCAGCTATAATTGATTGCAAACCACCTTTTTGGTGATTCTTGGTTGACCATGACCATCCTGACCAATTGTTTCTCAGCAGCAGGTGATAGTTTGTTTTCTTTATGATCATGGCAGTGACACAACTGCACCATGAACTTTATACTTACAAACAATTGTTTGCACAGATGATTTTGGGGTCTGACACATCTTTGAAATGGTTCAAAGTGACTGTCCTGACTTGTTCAAGTCAATGATTTGCTTTTTCAGATCTTTGCTGACCTCCTCAGACTTTTCCATTGTAGTGTGTGTAACAGAGTGTGATGAGCTCTTTTAAAATTGGCTCAGAAAAGTCATTCACAAGAGGGTAACAGGCCATGCCACTAAGAAAATTTGACTCACACCTTTCTACCTCATTAACACTGATAATTCCAGTTGCTGTATGTACATTTTTAGACCAACAGGTCTATAATAAATCTATGAAAGAACCAAAATGCAAGATAATTTTTTTTTGTGACAACGATACATGCGTTTCAGTGATGATAGAAAATTCACAGTTGTAGGAGTCATCGGAGACTTAGGACTGCCATGATACACATTATCTTTAGAGTATGTAAACTTTTGTTCAGATATGCTCCATATTATACATCCTCCACAAGAAACAAAGGGCACTGAAAAGCATAAGTCTGGTAACTTACTTTTAGTAAGTATTCAAAGAGATCTTGGTAGCAGCACCAAATACACACATTTTGTGATCAACAATTAAGTCGATAATCAAGTTTACTCCTTTACTGTCAAAAAATGCTTGTAAATGGTCTTTGTGAAGTCCTTCATGTGTAGACCTGCTGTAATGTCTGCAGTTAAAGGGTGGATGTCATTTCACAAAGCCAGTTTGGACCAGTGTGGGGTGTGGTACAGACAGTATCTCTGCTCAGCTTGGAGGGATCTGAGATCTTTATGTTATGGAGTGTGACCAGAGCACTGACAGTCATCTTTATCTTTCTATCTTTGTTTTAAGCATTTGAAACAAAATGCTGCTCATGTATTAATGCTTATAATTCAAAGCTTATATCTTATGTACTGCATTGTAACTAATAAAAGTAGTTAATTCACGTTAATTCTTTAGATAGGATTTTTTAAGAATACAATACAGCTGTGATACAGTTATTACTTTTATAATTTAATTGTTTTCTTTTTTTTTTTTTATAATTTATTTTTTATTGACATTCAAAGTCAGATATTCACATCCGATATAACATTTGTGCCGACGTGTCAGAACTGTGGTCTGGCTCAGAATGCCCAGGCAAAATCTTATCTAACCAATAAAACAAAACACAATCAAAAAAAAACCAAACAGCAACAGAAAACAAACAAGTAGGGAGTGATCTTTTCCATGACTCGCAATTACCATTTTGAAAAAATAAAATCTGGCCTGTGGGTTGTGACATATTTGACCCATTTTTCCCAGTGAAAGTCAAATCTCTCCAATTTGAGATTAACAAAAGCTGTTATTCTCTCCATTTGATAAATATCCATTGTGATATCCATCCATGTGCTCAGAGTTGGGCTCTCCTGTGATAACCACTTCCTGGTAATAGTCTTTTTACAGGCCACCAGCAAATTATTTATTAAATGTTTATCCTTTTTAGGCCATTCCTCAGGTATATGTCCAAAGAACAAAGTCTTACTGTCAAAGGGTATTTCACATTTGAAGATATCCTGTAGAGCATTATGGATCTCTCTCCAATATTCCGTCAAGGCAGGACAATCCCAGAAGATATGGAAATGGTTTACACAGTGATTTCCACAATTCCTCCAGCAGACAGGAGAGTTATTGCCATAGTGGGACTTTTGAGAAGGTGTAATGAAGTACCTGATCATGCATTTCCAGGCAAACTCCCGCCACCTCTGTGAGCTGGTACAAGTCCATTGATACCTCCATATTGATGTCCATTCTTCTTCAGATAAAGTTATCCCTCCATCTTTCTCCCATTTTATTTTGATATATGAAGTTGAATGTGATTTCAAGTCCAACAAACTCCTGTACAAGCATGAGACAGTTCTATGAATAATTTCTGAGTTATAGGCTTTTATAAAAAATTCAATCAAACCTGTGCCTATTTTTTTAACATTTTTCATCTTTGTTTCAACATAATGCCGCAACTGCAGATATCGAAAAAAATCTTGTTTTTCTAATGAATGTGTCCTTCTAATGATTTCAAAACTGAGCAGTTTTCCATCCTTCATTACAACACATAAGGCCGTTATACCTTTGGCTATCCAGTCCTTAAACCTAGAGTCTAATTTATTAGGAGTAAACTCTGAGTCAAAGGCACACCATTTAAGAGCTGTAATAGCAGTCTCAAGTTTATGCTCCTTTAAAATAGTTTTCCATATTTTAAGGGTCCATTTCACCCATGGGTTATCAATATTATTTATGTGATTCTGCAAGTTATCAGCTATGATTGCCTGTATGGGAATAGAGAGCGTTTTTTCCTCAATGATTTTCCATTGTGCAGTATATGTCGGGTTACACCAGCATATTATCGCTCTCATCTGTGCTGCAAAATAATAATATCTGAAGTAGGGTAGTCCCCATCCTCCCTTTTGTTTAGCTAGCTGTAAGGTTTTGAGTCGAACCCTTGGTCTTTTACTTTGCCATATATATCTAGATAACATTTTATCCCACTCATTAAATTGCTTTTGGTTAATCTCGATTGGTAGCGTTTGAAACAGGTATAACAACCTTGGCAATATATTCATTTTGATGGAGTCGATTCTTGAACTGAGGCTAAAGAAAGGAATTAAGTTCCATCTTGCTATATCATCCTTTATTTTTTTATGTACAGGTAGGTAATTGAGTTCTGATAATTTAGTAAGATCTTTTGGTAGAATGATGCCTAAATATTTAACAGACTCTGTTTGCCATGTCAGGGGATATCTACTTTTAATTTCTTCAGGTGGGTTATAATTATATGAGAGCAACTGGGTTTTACTTATATTAATTTTATACCCTGATAGTTGATTGTAATGCTCGAATGATTGCATCAGTTTAGGTAAGGAATATGTTGGATGTCCAAGATAGACCAAAATGTCATCCGCATAGCAGGCCAGTTTATATTCCATCTCTTTAATTAATTGTTTTCATTTCCATTAAATGTACTATTCATTTGCTATTATCATTACATTTTACTGCTTTTAGGCTAACAAATCATTAGAACCAAATTCTAGTGTGCACCAGGTAAACAGATGCCAGGCTCAAAAGAACAAGGTAGACAGGCTAAATCTTTAGCTTTGTTTAATACCCAGCACAATGTTAATTAGAGTAGACATTTCAAAACCTAGGAAGCATAAAGCTATAAGAAGGTAGATGAGTTAGGTTTTTGACTGACTGCAGTCACGGTGCACAGGAAACGAACAATACTGAATGTAACAAATGTGCATATTTGAGGTTTTGTAAAAAATGTTTGGATCCGTGTGTGTCTGTGAAGGGGAGTGACTGACACACATGCAGGCTGTTCTGGTGCCAGACACTACATAAGAGTGTATTTATTTCCTATGCATTTGAAAGGAGACAAAGACAACTCGATTAACAGAACTCTTTCAATCTCATCCATCATTTCACACACACAAACACACACACTGCAGACATCCATATTTATTGTACATGTCAGATCTGTCATGAAGAGTCTGCAGCATTCTACTCTGGTTCCTATTGTTGAATAAGACCAGGGCTACGTTCAGTGTCCACGATGAAACCCATGTGTTGCTCAGAGCCATTTGCTGTAGTTTGAAGAGGCAGCCCACCCTGCCACCGCCCCCACCCCTTTATCATTCCCACCACTACCCCATGAAAACTGTCTGGCACTCAAACCAAACCACAAAGTGCCTGTAACCTGACCACAACTTTAATATCTCCCTCACACATCAAAGGACATGAATCACAAAATGTAGTTTTCGTTCAGCAGTCATGTACTTCACACATGAGGTTCAAGTAAGTTGTAAACATAATAATCCTCTCACAAAAAGACCTCTGCCTACTGGAAAACAAGTGGCAGTGATGAACAATGCTTCCTGACTGTTCATTCTTTTTCATTTGTTTAAAGCTGCACGACTTAAAATTGTGTGTGTGTGTGTGTGTGTGTGTGTGTGTGATCATGACATGACGTGTGGCTCTAGTTCCCATCACCCACTGTGATGGGAACTAACATAGATGCTTTTATACTTTGGCAGGTTTTTATATTTCTGTCTGTCCTCCTCTCTGTACATCAGTGAAAGGACTTGGTCAGTGTGATAGCATGGCAATTCTGTGAGACCTGGTCATGAAGCTCAGAGGAAACTCTAAACACAGGTGTGCATCTTGTAATGTAAAGTACTCGCATAAAAATATTTTAAATATATGATATAAAGTATACTGACATTGAAAGATGGTCTCTAACTGGAAATATATCTGATAACAATTGTGGAATTAGGACTTACCCGTCCAAAAAACCCAATGCAACTTTAATTTAAAAGATTTAATTTGCTCTGAAATAAAAACATATGCTACCAAAATCATTTGACAGATGCTGGGTTTTGTCACTTTGATGTACGTCACCTTATGGTTATCTACTATAAAATGACTGACAGACAAGAAAACTAAGCAAAGAAATCAATGACATGCAGTAAAGGTCTGGCTAGACAGGAATCAAACCAGGAACTGACTAGCAGCATCTGCATCTTTGTGGTATGTGTCTTGACCACTCAGTAGGTTGGCTGCCTCAAGTTGTGAAGCCAGTGAGTAAAATGTTGTCAGAGCAAATAGAAATCCTAATCGAACACTGGAGTGTAAAAGGTGTTCATAAAGATAATGTCCACTTAATGGGCTGGCTAAGTTTACATTTGCTTTGAACTTTATGAGAGCAGGTTACACAGAGGAAAACAGTACAAAAAATCTGAATGTTCCTATTTCTCATGGTTTGGTCAATGAAACGATCTTTGGAAGCATTTAAGTCTGTCTAGCATTTGGTTTGGTTTTCCTGAGAACAGCCTTGAGCTGTTGGCAGCAGCAAGAGCTCAGATTTCAGGAGTCACATGAATATACAGACTACTCAAAGAAGGAGCAAATGCAAACATGTCCATTTTCAAAATGGCAGTGTGGTACCTGCTATTGAGCCCTTTCCTGTGTCCAGTCATTTTCTACTTAAATGGTTTCAATTCAGTGCTAACGTCATGCTGTCAGAGGACAGAAACGACCCGACCGCTCTCCTTCAGTGGTCATCAATCATTCATTATAACTAGAATCCATCAGCCAATCCTGGTAATTACTGATTACAGGCAGCCAGTCATGTGGCAGGATCAAGGAAACACACACACATATGCACACTGCCATCTGACGGTGTGTCATGTTAAGAATCAGAAACACATTTACGCTCTGAAACATGCTCTTAGACTCCCCCCTCTTTTCACAGAGGTGCTACTTAACACACTTTGGAATTATAAGAAATTCAAATCACCTCTACAGGCTGTGGCAGGAACATAATGGAACCTAGAATTATTCTATCAAAACAAGCCGGCACAGACACAGCCAGGATGGATTGAACACATTAGAATTTAAACCTCAGTCCCGTCTTAACACAACACTGCACTTTAAGATGTCTTTTACATATCCACATAGGATTGTCATGGCAGAGTATAAAAAAGTCACCCACTATGTATTTACATCCAGCTCCATCACTTCTAACACCCCAATATGCATTCACTTCATTACACTTGTCATTAGTCCATAAGTCTCTTCCAGTCTTACTATCATCATACACATGTGTCAGGATAAAAATCTTGCTCAAATTCATATATGTTTGTCTAACAGAAAAAACAGTGAGGAGTGCCATAAAAAGTTTACAATCATTCTCACATGAAATACTATCAGAGGGAACCCAGAGCAATGAGGCCTTCTGTCTGTGACACCGAGTTTTGGAAACACTGGATGTACAGATGCTGATGAGGTGATGCATTTTAATAAATAAAATCAAACCTGTGAAAGGCGTGAGAAGATCGGTTTGGCTTTTGTCAGGCACACATTTTTCACTTCACAAAAACCAACAGCAGAAAAGCAGAAAGAAGTGATGATTGATGCTTCCAGGGTGTATGTACCTGTAACACCTGAATACATGTATATACGTAGTGGATGCTCATGCATACACAGCAGTAGATGTGCACATTATTTGTTTTAAATAATATTGATTGCTGTTTACACTACGCTCCACTGTAGCAAGTGATTTCCACCATAGAAAGTAGAAAAATAAAACACAAACACATTAAACATTAAGGTCTGAGTTTCTGGAAAACTGATTATCAGAGATACAGAAGAACAAATGCAGGAGGAGCACGGTGACATGCTGACACAAAGCAGATCCTGGCCAGTTGCATTTTACCATGTGTTTCTGCTTCCAGTTGCTCTGGTATATGCTCCAGACGTGTACAGTATCCAGTGTTAGACGTAATCAGCTACATCACTGACTACTGATCCAGGATCAGGACAGAGATGGACAATATCATCTATGCTTTAGAAACTGGGGCCTATACCTGACCTGAGCGCAAAATATGTGAAAGGTAAATAGCAAGTTTTCAAACGACCCACTCCACTTGTGTTGTACTTCAAAGATGCTCCTTCTCAGCCGGTATTTGGTAGCTGCATGTATCAAAGAGCTGAGGGTAGGACCTCGGAGGGGCGTACTACAGTGTAAGATCAGTGATTTAACCCTGAGGTTGAACCTAAATAAGAGAGAATATTCACAGAGTAAACAGACGATATTCAGTCATTAACATTAATTCACTTTAATGTGGCCAAAAGCAAAAGTGATTGCCATTATCAGGGTGATAACAGTGACTCCAGACCTGTAAACCCATTGTATTATTATTTAATCTGGACCTAACATCATATCAGACCAGGGTCTCAGGTCCCGAAGCAGCAGGAACAACAAATGAAGTTTTCGGTAAGCTGCTAACTCTGCAGGCAGAACAAATGAGCAACCTGCATGACCACAACATGGCACAGCAAAGACTGTATTCACCTTCAGAACTACAGATAGTCTGCTCCATTGTCTAACTGAGGCCCACATAGCAAGTGTAGTAACCATGTAAATAGCTAAGCACAGGACTGAGTAACTTTTAGTAATGAGCATTTACTGTTTTGATTTGATTTGCAGAGCATATTTTGCTGATCTTTTTCCACTGATTGGTTACTGGGTAGTTGGCTTTGCCACATTGCTAAGTCCATACTAGCTATGCAGCAAGCAGATTTTGCACATACACACACTGACATCCTCTTTTATAACCTGCGACTGTAATCCTGCACAGATCACATACACATGCTTTGAGTTGGCCCTAAACATAGACATGCATGTGAAGAGGAAATTTAAAACTCCCGCTACACAAAGTCTTTTGTTTCTGAACTAATTCATGTTGTTCATGTCCTGCACGTGATGGAGGTAGAACAAAGAAGCAAAATCATCATGGCACACATCTTATATGCACACACACACACACACACACACACATGTTTTTTATTTTATTTTATGAGACTGATGTATAGGATTGATCTGATTTATTTGGACAAAACATTTGATTACCACCAGCCATGATCTCTGACTCCTGTTTTGTCAAGCCAGCTAACACAAAGACAGCCTGGATATATCTAACTTTCTTGATACACCCCTCTGGAAGGATGTGTGTAAATCTGCAAACATTAACTGTTGGATGGCTAGTAGACCTGTTCAAACTGTAAAGTTGTGTGCTTGTTAAACCACAATGTCTTGTTTTTTTTCTGCTAGATACAAAAGGTAAGATGTGTAGGTGTGTAAGATGTGTAGGGGTGACAAATTTGGAGTTTTGGAAAAGCTGCCTGAGTAATGAAAGTAAAACCAGTCAGCAATATAGTCAGCATGTAGTCACTGCCACACAGCAGTGCAATATAATTATTCCACTGCTGCTAATGTGCTCTCTACTGCACATTCATATTCTTACTGGCTCCCTTGTAAATACACTTATATAATTTACTTTTTTATTTATTTATTTATTTATTTTTATCTTTTATACTTGTTATTTTGCACCACCAGAGTTGTCTTTTAAATTTCGTTGTACGTATGATGACAATAAAAAAACATTCTATTCTATTCTATTTTATTCTATTCTATTCTATTCTATTCTATTCTATTCTATTCAGTAATATAATACATTATTTTGGCCTGTTTACAAAAATAAGTTAATTAGTTTTGTTTTTTTATTGAGCTATGTCTAATGAGTAATGGAAGGACTCCTTAGGAGGAGCTCTTACTCTACAATTTCTCAGCTGTTTTATCCTCCACTAAAAAGCAGAGGGTTGCGGTGATTCACAGCCTGCCTCGTATGCCTTCAGAAGCCTGATAAATACCAAGTGTGATGGCACAACACCAAGACCCTGGGCAGCAGAGGAAGGGGAGCACAGTGCAGCTCTGAAACAGAACCAGATTGTTGAAATCTGGGAGGTTTTTACCCAGCCAGCACCTGGCCTGCATGGGTCCCATCCCGCTCTGTAACTCAATCTAAAAGCTTAACTCTGTGGAGCTACTGGCAGAGGTCCCCCATTAATCCAGTACAGGTGCCAAACAGCCCAGCTTATTCATTGGGGGGGGGGGAAAGACATTTCAGTACCTGTTTGAGCGAACTGGTGCAGATATTGTATATTTTTCTCTATGGCTGTTTATTAGTTTGCATTTGTTGCTTGAAGCACAAATAATGTGTGAATAAAATAGAGCCATATTTCTTCAAATGGGGTAAGCCAGTCAGTGGAAGGTAAGTAGATTCTTTTCAACAAAATGATGTAAATCCCCTAAAAACCTTGAGGTCATATGAGGGACTGATATGAGACAATAACCCACTTAAACTCCCCGGTCACTTCTTGCCCCTGGAAATTAAAGCTGATTTTAACAGTACCACCATTGTGATTTACAAATAATTTGACATAGCAGCTAAAAATCTTTAATATCCACTGATGACAGAATGGAATTACCCACATATTTCCCCCCAAACTTTCAATTTTCTTCCTCGTTGTGTAAGCCTGGGCCCTAATCCCATCTTTATATGGCTTGACACACAGGTTGCCAGTCGGCTCAGAGGACCACATTGCGAGGCGAGGAGCATTTGTTCACCAGCCTCAACGTGGTCTTTGTTGGGCAGCTGAGGAGGGGAAGGGGACCTGGTGCAGCGTGCCAGCATGAGGGGTTATTCAGGAGCCTGAGAATCAATCCAGTATTATAGTTAAGCCATGTAATAATTACCATCATTAGGGGTAACTGGAGCATGGAGATGACCAGGCTCCACTCATAACCCTTCAGCTAATGCTGCACGTTTCTTCAGACATTTGTCATATACATAATTCAATAATCCTGGAAATACATATTAACATTCCCCTGCAGCTGAAAACTCTCAGAGCTTTGCCCTGCAGCTCTCTGGATCTGCACTCTCTCCCAGGAGTTTACAAGGTCAACTTCCATATTTTCCACTTCTTTTCCAAGCACAGTCTCAGAAAGGAAGAGAGGCTTTTACTGCAAGAATGTGTGCAACATTCAGCTGCTGAGGTGATTTCAGCGTCATTCAAATAATCACTACACTGTATTCATAAAGGCAAATGCTGTTCTAGGAAGAGAAAACATACTGCTGATTCAGTAATCTGCTGATATTTATTCACCGGTTTGAGGATTTGGGAATTTCACAGATGCTATTAGCCAGCTGTGCTATCTGTGTCTGATAATTGGGATTCACTTGCTACATGTCCCCTGGTAGAAACACTTTATACCTAAAATGAAGAGAACATTTCATTACAAAATGCATATCTGTTGTAATAAACATTGCCTGGTAATGCTTTAAAACCTGGAATCCACCTTAAACTGCACCATCTTAAATTAGGTCCCTCTCAGTGTGTTTTTATTGGCACATAACTGCTGCAGATTTCCATCGAAGGTTGAGTAATTCAATATGTATGAGGGCATTTTAGCGATAGCCTCAAACCAATTCACAGGCTTATGTTATGGTTAATGGAATACTGTTGTATTTTACATTTATGGGAAAAATCTGTGAGATGTGCAGATAAAAACTACTTGGAATAAACAGCAAAAAATCCAAATGCTTTTATTGTTCTTTAAAGACACAAAAGAAGAGATGTGCAATGTCTCTAAACTACAGACTCCACAGTGAACGATTGTCTCATCCCTCATAATCAGATATTGAAATGCAAAACAATATAAGCAAACACAAATAGAAAGTTTAGCACAAACTGGAGGATAATAAACACTGAAGTCTGAAAATAATGTCCAGAATTCTATGAAAGATAAAGGAAAACAAAAAAATCTATCTTTGTGGATGACCAATGAATAAAGGCACTTCTGTACTTAACTACTGTATTTAAAGTAAACTGATGAACCAGATGGTTTGTCACGCCGAACTATTTGAGTCATCTGACTCATTTGTCACCCTTGGACACTGCATGGTGAAAGGCAAACACTTTGTAGTGCGATGTTGAGCTTTCATTAGGAAACTAGAGCTTGTGTCTATGTGGGATCATTATTTCTAGATGTCAGTCTTGACCTTGGTCAAAACTTACTTTCATTCTAGCTCACTGTTTAGAAGGGTTTGGGCACCAAAATATCCTAGCTGGGTTTACAAAAATATGTTTAGGTTTCCTTTCACCACATGTTCAAAGCACATCTAATAAATGATGGGGTTAATTAAAACAAGAGACAATAACACAGTAAAATACAGTATACAACAGAAATGAGTGCAGCCCTTTGCAGTATCAGTGAAATGTCAAACGATTCAAAATTGCATGCCCTTTAAATAATTGCATTCATTCTAAGCTGACAAGTAGTATGGTTCCTCTTGTGAACAAGCAAAAACAATGACAACAAAGTAGAAACTCAGTGCCACAGAAGTCATTACACCTATGATTATTACACACAAGCTAGAAAACCTGCGACCACTTCAACTAAAGTGAGTGCACTGTGGTTACCAATCGCCTCAACATGGTTGAAAAAGGAGCAGTGACCAGCAGAACCTTCCCAGTTGTGGACCTATATGCTGTGGCTATCTGCATGTCTGCATCATGGCTTCACATGGAAAAGGATTCAGAGGGGAATTGAAAAAGCTTATCATGACGCTTCGCAAAGATGGAAAAAAATGAGTGATGAACCTTGAAACACAGTTGCAGAGCTAATCAGGACTGAGCAGAGCAGCACTAATCAGAGAGTTGTGGCAGTTTTCCTACCATGACGCCACAGACAGGGATCTACCTGCTCAGTCTAGCTCTGAAAAACAAATAGGCAGGTCCTTCAGATGTGGCACAGAGGTCAGCAGTGGGAAGCAGTTTCTGTGACAGTTCAGACAGTGTGAGGAACATTGTGCAAGTGTGAGCGCTTCAGAAAGACCTTTGTTCCAGCTGCTATTAGACTGTTGAATGCACACAGCTAACATTGTCCACCCACGCACTTTTCTTTTAATTTATGTATGTGAATGATAGATGTATGAATGTGATGTTTCCTGTTATGTTTGACCTGCTGTAACAGTATAATTTCCTGTAAAGGATCATTAAAGTATCCATCTATCTATCTATTGCTTAATGTTGAGCTCCGACTACAGAATCACTTGCTCTGTAGTACAAAATGGCAAGAGGAAATTTTCCTGAAGATGATATGAACCCATGGAGCACACTGTTTTGTCAGATGAGACCGAGATATATGTGTTGGGTTCAGATGGAGTCCAGCATATTTGGTGTTAATCTGTTTAGAACTACTTACTTAGTAATTAGTTTTTAATTTAAGAAAATTCAAACAATTGTCTTCTACTGAAAACACATCTAAATCTTTGTTGTGACATTTGGCCTATATGCTGCTCTCGTCTGTCAGGTCATTTAATAAATGATAGCAAATGCTGAACATTTAAAATGTTGTACATCCCCATTTCCAGTGTTAAAGGGAAGGCCTGGGTGTAAGATCAGCCGTCTGTTTACATTTACACCTGCAGCAGAATACACATCCACCCAGTCGGAGGGATCATCCAGGAATCTGGTCAGCTAATTGGGTCTTAGCTTTCCAAAGAGAGAAGTCTCTGGCATGCTTTAGCCTGAGAGAGGAGGAACGAGGGAAAAAGAGCATTTGAACTCTGTTTGCCCTAATTTCCTCTACAATGAAAGAAAAGAAAGATTAATGAAATATCCCCAAATCCATCCTGTTTCATTTCTATTAAATCAGCAGTGAAATTCAAGCGTCCTGCCCAGGCAAAAAAGGGAGAACTCAAGGATAAAGTTTCCCCATGTTGCTAAAGAGACTTGGGGTGCTTTCTGGTAGTGAGCAATGATATTCTGAAAATTCAATTGTTGCTGAGGTCTGTATATCAGGTTGCGCCTTGAGTCCCCTCAGACTCTAAGTTATTTAATTACTCTGTGGTTCTTACTATGTTCGAGATAAATACGACATATTCCATGAACCATACATTCTTCTCTTTTACTCTGACTTGCAGCTGCAGAAGAAATGGATTTGTTCATGAGTTTCAGTCAATAACAGCTGTTCAGTACCACATTCTGTAGATTTGGATTCGTGTGTCCAGTCTGTAAGAGCTGTTGTCACAAAAGAAGTTGTACTGAGTAGGTGAAGTGTCAATACAAATGCAAACAGCAGCCTCCTCCGTGGAGTCTATTGAAAAACACTGAGACGAGTCAATTGACTTACACCCCATGGAGTCTCCTAATCCCATCTCAATTAGAATGGACTAATAAGTAGGCCTGTAATTAATCTGACAATAGAGGAGGCCGCGGAACAAACGTCTTACAGCACTAAAACCATTACACCCGCAGCTGTGTGAGAGAGAGAGAGAGAGTGTGTGTGTGTGTGTGTGTGTGTGTCAGAGGGGATACTTAGCAGACATACCAGGATGAAAACTTCACTCATCAATATTTTTATCAACAGTGGATCTCATTATTGGTAATGTAAAGGGAATTATTACTTTAGGTAACAAACCTGCATCATTTATATAGTTGTTGTTTTGTTGCCTATTGCTGTGGTTCAGTCACAACCTCGTTTTCAGGCACATCAGCTGTGTTTAACAACAATAAAAAAGAACATGACAACGTCTGCTGTAAAATGCAGTGAACATGCAGACAGACAAAGCTGGTGACTAATTAACTGGAGCTCGCTGCTGCTTGAGAGGACCAGAAGTTTTTCACAAATTGATAAAGCCCAAAGAAGAGCTAAAATCCTTAAGAAGAATTACAGGAAATAACTGTCTCACTTACTAACAAATTAACAGCTGAATTGATAAAATAAACTGAATTCCTGCTGAATGCAGAAAACGCTGCCTGAGGGTTGCTGCTTCTAGTCTGATCAGCAGCAGAGGATGGCTGGTGTTGGCTAAAGCTTCTGATTAATATTGCTGCAGATAACCAGTATTTGACCAGATTGCTTACTTGTAACTATTCTGAATTTATATTTTAACTTCTTTTTTGCTTTTTTGTTGCGTGCCAAATATACAGCTTCTGACCAAATTGCAATGGGAGAATTAGCGAATGCAATACAAGACAGCAAGACAGTGTGATATACATTTTTGACAACGAGACAACGTGTCAGGTATCAAAACACTAGCATTTTTTATTTGTTTTGAAAAAATAATCTTAACGTGTTGGTTTGATTTTAAGGTCAAATGTAATTTCTTTTAGTGGCAGGAAAATGTCAAGATCTAAAATCCACTGCCAAAATACTTTTTGTTTTTCAATACTGCATTCTAAGATTTAACATTTAAATTTCATTTATTGAAAGAAAAATGCTGTCCAGCCCATCGAGCCCTATGTGAAAAAATAACTGAATCTTTAGTCACCAATTAACCAGATTCATTTGTCAGTTGGGTTCAGTCTCACCAGCCACACACATATGATCACTGCCAGGCTTGTTGGATCTAAACATCACTAATAGAACCTGTCTGGTATTATGAAGTAGCTAAATGGTCTAAAAAAGCAGCACATGATGCCACGTTCTAAAGAGATTCAAGAACAGATGAGGAACAAAGTCACTGATATTCATCAGTCTGGAGGGTTACAAAGCCATTGCTGAGGCTCTGGGACTCCAGAGAACCATAGTGAGAGACATTATCCACAAATGGAGGAACATGGAACAGTGGTGAACCTTCCCAGGAGTGGAGCATCCACATCAATTCCAGGAGTCATAAAAGAACCCAGTTGAGGTCCATCTACTTGATTCCACAGTAAGGAAAACACTGGGTTAAAATGGCATCATGGGAGAGTTACACTGCGTAAACCACTACTGACCAAAAAGAACACAAAGGTTCTTCCAGCAATTCAAAAAATATCTGGATAACTTTTGGGATAACATCCTGTGGACTGATGAGGGGCCTGATTTGACACTTGCTGTCTGTTAAATGCTCGCATCTATCAGGCTCCACAACCTCAGTTTATAACACAGGCTTTCTGTTAGTAGGCCAAGGTAGTCTGTGTTTGAAATGCTAAAACTAAATCCTTTAATTACTCTGAAGTTTTACTTCTCCTATGTGTGCAAGACTTTTCGCTTTTCATTTAGATTTAAACAATTATAATTACCCCCAAATAAAACTGCAAAGTCAGAGTTTGCATTTGAATTTAAATTTTTTTTGCTAATTTCAAGTAAAGATAAAAGGGAAATTTACTTTCGTGTGGTCTTGTGGATTTCCCAGATAAGCCTGGGAAAAAATAGGTAAAGCTGAAATGAACTGAAAATTGGGAAATTAAGCTTTAATACTGACAACACACAAAAGTAGTTTGTCAGTGAAACATTAGAGTAACTTGGTATTCATTTGTTTATGAAAATGAAAACAAAATCTGTCTCATTTCAATAGTGCAAGCTGTCAACTTCCTTCAATTAAAGTACAAAAAAAGCACCCAATGTAAACACTCAAGTGAGTGGTAAATGACCGTGACTGCACACCATGTGAGGGAAATCAGAGAGAAGACAAGAAGTCATGAGGAACATGACACCTGTACTGCAAAGCTGCCAACTGTTCCAGGTTGTTGTGTAGCAGCAGTTAGCTTGTCTGAGGGGGCACGGGGCAATACACACTGCTGACCCTCTTTACACACTGTCATCACTCAAGCATGATGTGTGTGGGAGTGTGTGTGTGTGTGTGTGTGTGTGTGTGTGTGTGTGTGTGTGTGTGTGTGTGTGTGTGTGTGTGTGTGTGTGCTGTTGGTCATCAGTAGCAAATTGCCCATCAGACTGAGGGCAGTTAGATGAGCAGACGAATGGCACCTTCAGGATGTGGGGCTTTTAAAACCCCATAAACCTCCTGAGCTGCGGGGCTAAAACTCAGCTCGTTCAGGGCGGACTGACAGTTGGTGTTTTCTTCTTTGACAATGACTGGTTTCCACAGAACACACCTACACATATTTGTATCTATGTACTTGTGAAGACCTCAGCTCTCTCCACCTTAGATTTCCATTCTGCCGTCTTCTGATCCCAGCATAACATTTGGTTCTCACAAGTATAGACAGTTCAGAGCAGGAACACACTCAAACACACCACCACCACCATCAGCCCGACTCTAAACTCTGCACTCTGTCATTTTGAACAATAATAAACAAGCGCAGAAGAGAGCAAAAAACCTGCTGAAATCTATTACAAGGGAACAGTGTGGTTATATGGCTGGGGAGGGTGGAGGGGGGCACTTCAACATCAGTGTAATTCCAAATGCCAGGCTGATCTGGGCCAGGCTTGACACATACACTTATCTGATCCTTACGGGTGGTCTGACCAGCACCACCATGTTAGAATCTAAACCTCATAGATCTAGACGTCTTCTCTACTCTGACGCGTTCCCTGTGTGGATTCAGACAGAGCCTGCAGGAATAATTAGACAGATGTAGAAGGAAGGAAAGAGGAATAGACTATGTGGTGGTGGACTGAGAGCTGTTTTGTATTTTTCTAAAAGATAACACAATGACAGAGGTTTTTCCCTGGTATTGGATCCAAATCAGATATACATTACGCAGCTAATGTTAAATGAAACCACAGAGAGTGGGTGTAGCCAAAGTATTACTTTGAAAGGGAAAGGATGGATGATGAGGCACAACAGCAACAAGATCAATATCAGTCTGAAAAATACAGTGCAATCACACACCTACAAATCATGTTCTGTTTCACTAAACCCCACATCAGCGCTAATTTTACTTATTTGCACAACCAGTAAACTTTTTGAACAATGTAGCATGACAACAAATGTAAATGGTAAATATGCTTGTTTCGTTGTTGACATTAACACCCTACTTGTAGAGCTTAGGAGACGAGTGAAAAGGAGTTGCATTTGGATTTGTCTCAACAAATCTATAATATGATGTGCTATTTTTATTATAGCATACAGTCAGGACCATAGTCTGGTGAAATCTGTTTTTATTTCGGCCACAACATTAAAACCACTGACAGGTGAAGTACAGGACAGTGATCATCTTGATATGATAGTGTTCTGTTGGGAAATCCTGGGTCCAGGCATTTCTGTGGATGTTGCTTTGACATGAACCACCTACCTTGCTACATCGTAACAAACCAAGGAAAACCACAAAAATGCTCCTCGAGTGGCTCCAGGACCAGACAAAGAACCCAAGGCAGGGACCCAGCATCCAAACTCCACATATACCAATCCCATAGAGCACCCACCGGAACAAGACCCGTAGATGGAGGGCCCACCCTGCAACCCACAGCACCCAGAGAATTTGCTGCTGATGTCCCACTGCCAGACTGCCACAGGGCCTCTGTCCATGGCCTGACAGGTCAGAGCTGTTTCAGAATGTAAGTAGCTTTAATGTAAAGGTTGTCTCTGATCCTTCCTCGCCACCAGGATAGTGAGGAGAAATGTGAAATATTTGTTATGGTTTATTCAGGTGACTTTTTTTGCACATATTTATTTTAAGAAATATTAGAAACAGGTTCAAAAGCCCACTATGATTAATTTGCAATTAGTTACAATATTTATTAGGTCTTCCCAGGTGTTCAAAACACCCTGCTTGTCTTCACTGTTGGCAACTGTTTGTTCTTTAATGCTTTATTTTATAGTGTCTGAAGTGTATTCATCGAAGAAACTAAAAAAAATCTATTTTGAACAACGCGCAGGAAAAAATAGCGAAACACCAGCTAAATGTTCATTTTTACCATTAATATTGCAATTGCTATGGAAAAGAGACAAGGGGAGGCCTCTGTACCCCTCAGCACTGATACATTTATTATAGCACAAAGTGAGGTAAGAAGATGTTATTTCAAGAACAGGCCTTCTGACAGATGACATGTTGACATGTTGACATGTGGACATAGAGGAGAAGCAGTGGTGCAACTGAAATAAATTCCATTTAGCTGCTTCAGTTTCAGTGTGCTGTTATGCTGGCTTACTGTCACACTGTCCTGTTAACAGTAACTCATGGGACCTTAAGTCCAAATGTGTTTTTAAAAAAGTCTGACGGCCACAAAAGGAAACGATGAAAGAAAGTGCACACAAAGTGATAAGACAGCAACAGATTAAGAATGGGACATTGCTATACAAATGTGTTGCACATGAAAAAAACAAAGCTTCTTAATGACTGATACATCAAACGGTAAAAGACAGTCAGATTGACCAGGATCGTCATTCATTTTAAACTGACAGACCCTCAGTGTTCTATAATCTACTATAATCTGTTCATATTAGTCACCGTCTTTCTCTGCCTGACAAGAAAGAATGAAAGATCAACAGGACATATTGGGATGGAAATATATTCAAAACCACAGACAAATACACTACATTTCCCTCACTAGTTCCTTTTAATGCATTTACAATCTTGTAACGGCCCTTTACAATGCAGCAAGTGCAAACTTAGGTCGTGATAATTGTATTCTTTTATCAGAAAACAGCAGCCTGTTTTTACCTGGAGGGAAGTTCACACTTTGCAACTTAAAGTTACATATAGGGCAAAGTCTTTTTGACCATTATGAAGCCAAAAAATAAAGAAACAAGAAATAAATGAACACTTCTTTTGAACCAGTATCTGCTCCTGGCATACTAGAAAAGTAACCACACATTTAACACACATAAATCTTTATTGAATATCAACATATTAGCTTGGTTAGACTGATGTATTGGGATTGTCATTCTAAAAAAATGTAGTTTACACAGTGTTTAAGTTATTTAAAAATGTAAAAACAAAAAAAGAAAGAGCAGTTGAACAGCTAAAATAATGTCCTTTCAAATGTCCTCGGGGTCGTGGGGTCATTGATGTTTGTGCTAATAGTATTTTTTAAAATGATGCAGTCCTCGAACCATGTTACATTACATTGTTCTATTTTGTCTTTTTGAAGCAAGGCTGATCTGAATCAAACTCAACAGTGAATGATAGATGTGCAGTACAGGGCCATGTCTTCATCTTTATGGAATATCTTTACTGAATTACCTGTTTATTATGTTACTTATGGTATAACTCTCTGTTTAATGTCTTATTAAAAACCTCATCGACCACCCTTTGTCTCTTTTTGTTAAAAAACAAACATGTACATCTGAACATTTGTTTCCCACCTTCAGTGTATCTTCATCTAATCTCCATCATCCATCTGAAGTAATAAGTCTACTATCTTTGTTAGTATCTTCATCTAACTGGATATGCAAGGTCAAATCTGCATCACAAACAGTGGGAGAGACACACAGCATGTGGCATTTCACTGTGATCTGAAAGACTTCGCATTTACTGAGCTGTGACTTCAAATTGTTCACCAAATTTATCACTTGCCTCCTGCAGAAGAATGACAGCATTCTGACACTGGCCTGAGCGGCTGGCGGCCTGCATAACACACACAATCAGAGAGGTGAATCTGATCTCAGGCTGCAGGGAACCAGCTCCAACCCTTGCAGTGAACCCTGCTGGCTTAATGTATGGGCTTTGTGTGGTCGGTGCAGAAATGTACATGCATATGAATAACTCCCCCATTTGTCTTGCTTTAGGTGACAGATGAGGGCGGCTGATGAAACCTGCCTTTGCACTGCCTCGTACATATGAAAATAATTATAGACTGTGAGATGACGGGCTTTGATGAGGAGCAAAAAGGCTGAGCATAGTTGATGCATAATCAATACAAAAAATGAACATTCATAGAGCAGCCTTTCTGTTCCTCACATATCATTTCATGGAATTTTCCATTTCCACATATTGTCTTCTGCAAAACACATAAGGAATCGTCTACTTGGTGATTAAATTTGATTTTATATGCCAGTGAAGTTATTATATATACCAGTAAAGTGTCCAGTGCTACACTAATAGCTTCCTCAGTCCTTTGGCTGAGAACATGTTCAGTTGTATTGAACAGCTAAAGCCTCAAAATGATGTATTTTTTTATTCCAGTGTGTTAAGATCCATGTCCTGGTTAATGTGTTTTATTGTGTCCAGTGTCTTATCCAATAGGTCACCTCTGTCACAAGGGAAAAAATGTTCAGCTCAAAAAACAAAAATCCCACTGTAGTTTGTAAAACCTTTCAGATGGCTTCCTCCCAGGAAATCAGAAAACCTCTCACATTTTATGAGACCTTTGTCAGACTTGTTTGTGCTCTGTGGTACGGCTTCATAGCGAGGAGAATTCTTACCTTTAGACACAGTAGTTTTGGAAGCTTATTTAAGGTCCAACTATTAGCGTCTGTCTGACTAATTTCAGAGGGTTTAACAGGTCTTTTTAAAAATAAATATTCTAAAATATGAATTATTTATTAATATATCTATTTTCTTTTTCTCTCTTTTTCTTTTTCATGCACTGTGCATTGGTTGAAATCTTTGTAATTTTTTTACAGTCCCTTAATTGACTATATTAATAAATATTTATGAATTTATTACATTAATAACACTAATGCCTTTATATACACTTCATGGTTGTGACCAACTTCACTGTTGTCACAAAGAACAGTGTGACCTCTGCCCAAAGGCTGGAACCCAGTGGTTTATAAAGTAGGTGGTAGAAATAATCAGTGGATTACTGAAAAACAGACAGCTGAGACAGCTCTATAAAGATCACAGCACCAGTAAGAGCTTTTGTCAATTTAATATTTGTTTTAATTCTACCTCTGTAACATTCGGTCCCTTGCAGTATATGTTATATAAAAATGAATGTAGCCTATAATAAAAAACTGTTTTTACAAAAGATTTATCGGAAAATGCTCCTCAAACAGTTCAGATGTATAATAGGGCCTCAAAATGACTGTAATCTGTAATCAAATTATGAACAAAAGAATGGTTGTTTTCACCGCCCACCCCAAACAATCAGCTAAATACAATAGCTTGATCATTCAAGGGTCCCACCGGGGCAGTGGTGGCTTTGTGGTTTGTAAAGCAAACTTGTAACTGGTGGGTCGCTGGTTCAAGCCCCTGGACTGGCAAGAAGTTAAGGTGGAAAAGCGAGAGCGACTGCTTGTCCCAGTCTCCACCACTGTGGGCCCTTGAGCAAGAGGCCCTTAACCCCTGACTGCTCTTAGTGTGTATAGTTAAGGTTAAATATGAATAGGATGGGTCAAATGCAGAGAAGCAATTAGCCCAAGGGGATCAGTAAAGGGAGAACACTACCAAAACCCCTGGCACAGTTCTGCTCTATTATATCCTTTGGAGATGAAAAGCCACACTGGATCCAGCTACAGCATTGAAACCTCTGACAAGGCAAATATTGGCAGGCAATTTGAACACACCCACATGTCAAAAGAAGCCATATCACAGTTTCTTATCCCTGCATGAGGCTTGGGAAATTTCAGGTCTCTGAGCGAGAAATGAAAGTTAGAGGTGCATATCAGGCACAGTTATCTGTTATACAGAATAATGGCTCAGCCTGTCCATTCTCATTCTGCAAATGCTTTTTAGCTTTCGCATCATGTCAGCTTCACATAGCAAACATAAGAATTTAATAACAGCATGTCAGTGATAAATATGAAAATGTATTCGTTTGTCCACTGTATCGTCTGAATGCACCATCAGCACAAACACGTCCCTCTCCATTTAGTCAATGTTGCTCTTGGCTTTGGCTTCGGCCAGATTAGATTGTATTGATAAAGGAGATGTTTTAGAGATATTAGTGGGACATCCCTCCTGCCATTATGCTTCATTTGTTTCATATTCATGTGTTCTGAGTTACTTCATTTGTGGTTACTTTTCCTTGTGTATGATTTTTACATGGTTGGAAGAAATGTTATTGTGGAATTTACTTGACCTGATATTTATCTTGTAAAGTAATTTTTAACACAAATGATGACACGGGGAGCCAAGAAAAATATTTAAGTAAGATGGAGACTGATAACCTACATGAAGACAGTGGATTTCTTTTGAGGTTGTCTTTCACCCATTTATTAACAAGGAGATTATTCTTTCAACCCTTTAAAACAGCCTCCTTTTTATGACCATAACTGTAATTTTTGATAGACACTTACAATAAATGTGGGCATAAAGTTTTAAAAGCCACAGATGCAACTGAAACAAAGATGAATCCACTTATGACCACTGACAAGACAGAAAATGGATCTAAAATGAATCTCTGGGCTGCGTCTGTCTGCATGTGTGCACCATGGCTCTAGGTGAAAAATAATTGCTAGAGGATTTTAAAAAGTTGGACTGTAAGACTTCACAAAATGGAAAAAGGTAGAAAAAGAATCAGTCCAACCACAGTTGCAGCAGAAACAGGAGGTATAGAACGAGTCCTATTACCACGAATCCAGCTCAGTCTACCAGAAGTTAGACCTCCTGTACGACTAAACTGCATGGCCAGTCCTGCTTTGAGTGAAATGTGTCTTCTGTTAGGTTTGTCATATAACCTAAACACATTTAAAACCAACATATCATTGCTTTTTATTTTATTACTTTACTGTCACTCCTTTGCAATCAACGAATCACATATTAGATAGGACTCACCCCCCTGGTAACCCAGAGAATGGAGGAGAAGCTTCAAACATTTGGTAAAAGGACTGCATTTTAATCCAGACAGTGATAGTTTAAAAACATGGCCCTGTAGCTTTGGAGAGAAAGTAACTGAGTGAAGATTAAATTTAAGAATAACTGGTATCCACAATGCCAAGGAGGATGAAGTCTGCCATAAAAAATAAGTGTGGATGTACAAAGCACTGAAAAGATAAAGATTTATTTCTCAGTACATAAAGTTGTGCTTACTTTTGTTGCACTGAGTTCCTACCATGAGGCCCAGTTCACGGCAGATGTCGTCTCAGAACACTTGACATGGTCAAGTGAAGACCTTACAATATTATGTTATAGAGGGAAACCCAACAGATCAGAATGATCCCTCTGAGCAAGCTCTTTGGTGACGTTGGGAAGAAATTACTCTGCTTTAACAGGAAGTTACCTTCAGCAGAGCCAGGCTGAAAGAGGACATGAGGCACTTTTAATAAATATACACTGTTGGTTGTCAGGTTGGCATAAGAGCCAGTACCCTACAGTTCACTGCAGAAGTGACCAAGTTTTTGTTAGGTGACACAATTTTGAGGCATTTGACTTGTCTGTGTAACTGACAGGGAGAATGAAAAATAAAACAACTACAAATATATCTTAATAGCTTATTTACAATATTTACTTCTATTCACAAAATTTCCATTACAGTAGTATAACTGATGAATTAATAGTGAAGAGGGTGAAGCTTTAAACATGATCAGCAAAATCTTACAGTCAGTTCTAAACCTTACAGTGAAAGTGGACAGAGAACAGGAAATGTCATCTTTAATGGAGCAGGTCAAACATTTTCAGGATCATCGTCATGGTAACTCACTGAAAATTATAGTAACACACAAACCTAAAGATGGCCTAAATATAGAAATACCTAGAGTTCACATTGTGCTGGTTAAATTGCATCATCATACAATACACTGACATACTGAGCTTATCATTTAAATGCTAAATCAAACTGTGTTAGCCTTTTTTGTCGTTGTTACTGTTGCGCTCTTTGGTTTTTCTTATTGCTCTTCCTCTGTGTCTTTTAAGCCAGGCTCACTCTAATGGAGTTTTAAATTCCTGACAGGAAAAACCTCAGACACATACAGAACATGATTTGAAATTAAAGGTGCATCAAACAGTACAGGGCAGCACGGTGCTGCGGTGGTTAGGACTGTCACCTCACAGCTCGAAGGTCCTGGGTTCGGAGTTTGCATGTTCTCCCTGTGTGGGTTCTCACTGGGTTCTCCTGCTTCCTCCCACAGTACAAAGACATGCTGAGCTTAATTGGTGATTCTAAATTGTCCTCAGGCATGAATGTGAGTGTGCTTGGTTGTCTGTCTCTCTATGTAGCCCTGTGGTAGACTAGTGATCTGTTCAGGTGAACCCTCTCTTCACCCTGAGTCATCTGGGATAGACTCCAGCCCCTCCGTTACCCTACAGAGGATAAAGTCGGTTTATAGAAGATGGATGGATGGATGGGTCGCTCGCACACTGCAGGATATCGGTAAGAATACCATGCAAGTACAATCACGGATCAGTACACCATTTCCTGTGATCTCCTGGAGAAACAGACTAAATTTAGTGCAATAAGCTATGTTGACATCAGCAGGTTGCAGCAGGTGTAACTTTGCAGTGAGGAAAAAACCAAAGCAGCGACTAAACGAGTCTGGATGAGAAATGGTTTGGGAGATGCATTCAACATGGGTGTGTATTCTTCACTGAAAAGAATCAACAAATGTACCCAAGAGTTAAGGTAAGACAACTTTTAATTAAATTATTTTCCACCAACAAACTACAGTGAGTTCAATTTTATTACTAAATACATATGAATAAACTAGCATTATCTGCATGCAGCAGAGCAACATAGTCAACTGTATGAGCAGACGTAACCTAAACTCCATACACAAGTCCGGTGTTGGTCATATTACAGTTGAAAATATCCCCAAATTCATGACATTAGTGAAATTTATCTGTTAAAGAGACAATACTCACTTTGTGTTATATATGTTCAGTCTAAAGGCCCTCTATTGAACTGTGCTACATGTGTGGAATTGTCTGGACATGTTATCATCTAGGAGGGAATTCAACTAAAGATAAAGAAAAAGTTACATCAACTTCAGTTTAGTTTTGAATCAACGATAACACAGACATTTGAGTTTAAATTTAAAGATAGAATTAAGCTGATTCAATTATTATTATTACTATTTGGGGGAGATTTTTGAAGCTTTATTGATAGACAGGGTGAAAGGGGGTAGAGAGGAGAGAGACATGCAGCAAAGGGTTGTGAGCCGGACTCGAACTCACAACCACTGCTAGCGACCTGCACTCACATGGTATCGCCTTAACTCATTGAGCTATACGGCAGCCCAGTTGATTGTTTTATTGTTTAAAAATGTTTTAACTTCAAACTTGCAACTTAAAAGGTATATTTAAATCAGCAATTTATATTTTTAAAAATATGTATACATTTAATTAAGTGGTGGGAGTAGATCCCATGAATTATTTTGTATGAGAGTATCTGTTGCTTCATTTTAGCCTCAAGAGCTACAATGTTGAGCTTGTTAACATAGTCCATTGTAGTCATGTGATAAATGTAACCATCCAGATTCTTCCTGTAAATATCAAACAATTGTAAATCTATGACATTACAAAATACCAACATCAGGTCATACCAAGACTCCAGACCAGCTTTCTACTCTGACTGCTGGACGGAGTGAACCCTGCAGTGTGAGCTCTGGTCTAAGTGTTTTCCCGTTCCCCATGCCTCCTGTGTGTTCCTGTCTGTGTCTCCCTCTGTTTGTCTGTGTGTGCATTCCATGTCTCTCTTTTTATTCCTTCCTGTTTCATTTCGAAGCCACTTACCTTGTGTGTCTCTGGTGTTTTCCTCCCTACCTTTGTCTGTTTTCCCACCTATTTGATAGTCTACCCCACCCTCTTTAGTTTCACCTGTTTGTTGTTCCCTCATGTGTCCCTGTATATATGTAGTTCTGCCTCTTCCCTGGTCAGTTGTCAGTTCATCTGTTCACTTATCTGTGTTTATCACTGTCAATCTCCTCCTGTCTCCATGTCGTCCATTGTGTTTTGTGTCCTGAGTTATTTTGGATTTACTTTTGTTTTCAGGATGTTTCTTTTGTTGGACTTTTTATCTACCTTAAACTCACAAAACTGTTTTTTACTCAATGTATTGGGGCCGATAGTAAGTGTGAAAGCATACAAACACTGATAGACCTCTGCTGACCAAAGATGTGTCTTTAAAATGTCTATATAGTGCTTATGTCCAACTGGTAGAAAGGTGGCTGGTAAAAGGTTCATCTCTATATTTTACATTGTGACCATAATCAGTTGGGACTTCTACATTAATAACAATATTAAGTAAAATGTTTTCACCAAAATATTTTACAGATAAACTTACTGACTTTCCTGTAGCATAATGTATGTGTATACAAGTATATATAAAGTGTAATGCTAGTGGTTGTCTTAATTTTTTAGAGGGGAAAGAGTGACGGTACATAAAGGTAAGAAGGGTTCAGTTTTAACAGTGGACATAGAACTTGACTTTCCAAAGAATGTTCCTAAGCAGCTGCAGAAATACTGTGATATAAAGATCTACTGAGGTTTGGTTTCAGGTTCAACCATTTAAAATCAAACCTTAGGCGCAGGAGCAGATCACCTTTCCAACTGTGCAGTGACCTCACACACAGACACCCTGGTTGATCTCATCAGGTCATTCTTAGTCATTTCATGACCTGATAACCAGGAGTGTGCTGTCATACAAACCTCATATTGCATACTCAGAGAAACCACATTGAATGCTGAACTAAACCAAGCTTGAAATTTGGACTTGATTGCATGGCTGCATGCCGACTGCAATTGGCCACATTGGAAGTTGATGGTACACTGAACCATAGCATCCTCCATGCTGTAGACGGTAGACATCATTTTTTAACTCATCACCCATCCTCACTGGAGAGGCCCATTACATTTGAAGTTTAAAGACAGTTTGATGAAAACAAAGAAGGAAAGTGGAGTCTAGACAAATACGGTCCTGGTTCATCCTAACCATCATCCCTTCAGCAGCCTGTATAGAGGCTTTCTGAAGTTTCCAGTGATGCTGTAAGCCAAGCAGAGGCACTGGGAAAGGCAGACGGGCTGAAGAGTAAAGTTTCCATCCCACCTACCATGTCTTGCCCTCACCAGGCCCAAGCCCACTCCATAGCTCCATTTATCTTATTACACCAATGTGCTGGGATCCACTTCATACACGCACAGTTGGAAAATATGCAACGTGATGAATTTGACAAGAAGCCACAGTTGTGGTGCATATCATGTCCATGAATATAATTCCCATCGATTTTTGCCTGCCAAACATCTCAGACTGGCTTAATACCTTTATATCAAATCCCCCTAAAAGCGCATAATTTCTGGTGATTGCTCACACTTGCGGCCTACTTACAGTCACAATGACAACCAAGTGGTGGCATGACTCCAGAGAACACACTCTGTCTCTCTAGTGTTTCTTTGTGTTGCCAGCGTATTTATTCTGCACAGTTTTAAGTGGTGGCTGTGGAAAAGGGGGGAACAAAGAGTCATTCTCAGACCATGTGTAAAGTTAATGTCGAACTTTTTTCATGCATTTCTGCTGCTGAGTGGGAAAGTCTAGCATGCTTCAGGTCACACATATTCCACAGAGTGAAACTGAAGAAACTGCAGAGCATTTACAGCATTTAAAGCACATGCTGGTGTGTTTTTAAGCACTGATTAAACTCTTCAACATTAGCTGAATATTTCAATGTGATTTTTTAAAGTCTGCAAAATTGCAAAAAAGTTTTACTAATAGAATGAGAGTGACAAATCACTTCTTAGGGGTAGTATGAATGCCTTACCATCAATGTTATTATTGATCATATTTTTAAATACTCAGTGGGTACACACATAAAGTAAAAAAAACCTGGAGAATAATTAATCAAAAAGACCAAATGAATTACACATCCTGAGTGAGAGAATAAATACATTCATAAATAAATACATTCTATCAGGGTGTCCCAAAGTAGTAAATTTAACCCTTTCATGCATGATTTTTTTAAAAGTTTTTACTTCTTCCAAACAAGTCTTCAAACCATCTGGATTGTTTTGTTTTCAATTTCCATTATTCTGAGCTTTGAAGGCAAAATACTACAGCAAAAACCTGATATAACCATAAACCTTCTGCAAGGGATTCCTTACAATAAGACAATTATTTTTTCTATTACAAATTCAGGACTCAGAAGTTCTGTGTTTAAATATGTGAAAGAGGTACTGTCTCATTAAAAATAGGCACATCTGTATTAATTTCCAGAATAGAAATCTAAACATTAAATTAAGTCAGGTTTTGTTTACATATCACTCAAAGTTTTTTACAGAGAGGTATTTGGGAATCTTTGTTTGTCATTCCATAAATCTTTAAAAAAAAAAAAAAAGATATGTGAACAAACCCCTTCATAAAAACCTTCAGAACATACCAGATAAAACTGGACACTTTGGTGTATCTATAAGTACTACTGAGTTCTATCAGAGGGGGATTAAGACCATCTAGTACATGATTTGGAAGCCTGAAAATTTAGCACATTAGCATTAAATCTCAACAGTTTTGTGCAGTGTTCACAATAAGACTCTTTTTTCTTTTTTGTTATCAGCATATAATTATATCACGTTGTTCATATACTTTTTTCCCCACTGAATTGCCACACAGGGCCTTGATGAGCAGAACATAACCTCTGATGACGTCCACTGCAGTGGACAGAAAAACACATGGATTAAACTTTTATCAAAGCAGTCCCTTTGCTACACCTAACCAGACCTACACCCCTGATCTGAACCTGTATGTTTCATGTAGAATAGCAGATACTTGAGGTGAGAGGAACATATCCACCAGCATCCACCATGATGCAGTTTCAGGGTAACAAATATTAATGAAGACAGCGATCATAAAGCAATACAGAGAAGGCTGTGGAGACTGTTCCCTGCTGGTTTAGGGTAATTATTTTGAATAATGTGGTTTTAGTTTAAATACATTTCTACTGTAGTGGACACCATGCATGAAAGGATTAAACATTTATTTTAATCTACTGTATTTAATATATTATTTCTATGTATGGGTGAAACTGACAACTTGTCTGCATACCAGAAAATAAGGGGGACACAATAGTAGCTATAAAGACATCAACATGGGATGTCCTGGATTTGATCACACTGTTAACATGTGCTAAAATGTTGCCTAATAATAGTCAAGTAGATAGGAGGCTGCCTGGAAGTGTTCAGATGAACTAGAATCAGAACATGAACATCATTCTGTGTTGTAACATTGTGGTAATTTCCAGTCATCACTTACGATAATCTCAAAGAACACTAAACTTTTAAATGGTCTGGCAGTTGGAGAGTTGGGGCTGACTGCTTGAGAACCCCCCAAAAAGCTTGGCTGGACCCTTGTAGTTCCTATGATTTCAAATAAACCACAAGTACGGCGTACTTGCTTTTCTTTCCTACTGTGATTCCTGCTGAACGCTCACTGACCAAGGAGAGGTAACCTCATCTATTTGGACATCTCTCAGTGAAGAGTGCAATTTAGAATATATTTTAGAGGAAGTCTGTTCCAAGAGACCAGGTTCCAGTACCACAGAGCTTCTGTGTGAGCGAGCGCTGCTTCAATGGGCATTATATAACGAATCCAAGCAGTTGGAGAAGAGGGTCACGGCAGGCCCTGATCATATGGCCTGGGATATCCCCACACAAGAAGTCAGGAACACATAGCTTCAGATAAAATCTACTCTGCAGCCACAACAGTCCATAACCAGCACTGACTACCGGGTGTCAGTGTGAAGGTGTGATATCTCAAAGCACTGGATGAATTCAACCAAACCACTGACTGATGTTTCTTGCCACTGTATTTGTGTGTTGAATCATTTACCAGGCAGATTTGGCAGCTTCATCTTCCCCAGACTTGGAAAAAGAATTAATTCTCATTTGCAGCCTGGAAAGAAGCAAGGAACATTTAGATTAATCAGAAGGTTTTGTTTGGCATAAATATGTTGAAGGAAATGGAAAAACTAGTCTTGCACACGTTAAACGATAGTGTTATTTGGAGGTGGAACTTGGCTCTTTGTGCTAATGTGGATCAGATCAGTTCTACCAAGGCTGTTTGTGTACAACTTCAAAGTTAAGGCAACCTTGATAATCATATTTAAAACAAAAGTAAAACGCATTGTGACAAAAGATGGATTTGATTTGATTGAAGTTTTTTTTCCAAATCCAAAAGGAAAAGTGATTTTCCACATATGAGCACTACTCCAGTAAATGCATTTTGAGGTAATCGGAATCACCGTATTTATTATGAAAACCTCCAGACTGTTGAGCCTCTGTCCCCATTATTCAGACAAAGAGCTGTAATGATGCACATTTTGTGGTAGTAAGGTTTAAACATTTTTGGCACCGGATGTAAAGTGGGGGTGATTTATAGCACATACTTATACATAGCTCAGTGATGAGCTACAACTACACAGTCAGCTGGGTGTGGTAGCCTCACATCATTTAGATCATTTGTATCATTGTATTACATCCAGCAGTGTTCACAGCTCTGTTTACCCTTACAGCATGTTCAACCTTTATGTTTGACTTGTTAAGCGTACTTCACTAATTAGACATGGACACATTTTGATACATATAATTGACTTTTTGGCATACATATCTTATTTGCTGACTTATTTTTTAAATCAATAATAGGAAACAAGAAATTACTATTGTGTAAAATTACACATTATTTACATGGGAGGTTATGACTACGTCCACAAAGGGATTACTGGGTGTTACATTTAAAGTAGAACTCCAGTCACTTCGCATGTCAAATTCTGCTTGGTGTTAGGGAGTACTACAGCATATATGGAACTGCTCCGCATGTATAAAGCTATCTGTGGTTCCTGATAGCTTTGAAACTGGCTCACGTTATGTCACTGCTGTGTAAAAATGAGAGACTGTGGATGTGGCCTAAGACAGAAGTGAGACTACCTGACCTCTGTTGTCTGCTCCTCATTTCTACTGGAAGCCCCAGGCATCACTACAAGTATAACACAGCCCAATCGTTGTCTGAACTGCCGGTGGTCAAACTGCATTTTGGGTAATGTAGGCCCCACAAGGTAAACAAATGTATGAAAAAGATGTCTGTCTTTATGCTGGTTTATTTTTAATCCTAAATTCTTTCAGGGGTCCCTCAAAAATTTTATAGAAGTGCACTAAATATCTAATCAGATGATAAGATTTATATAGTGCCAGTTCAAAGCATAAGTCATCACTTCACACACTAAGGTCGAGGCCTTACAATATTATATTAGAGAGAAAAACCCAATAAATGTTATGGTTCCCTTTGAGCAAGCATTAGGCAGCAGTCGTATGTCAAAATATCATGTGATGTCACAAACTGACAACAAATGTAAACCTCTTGTGTTCCTTTACCTGACAAAATAAAATAGGTGGGAATAAGATGAATACAGGCTGTTATTAATTATTATTTTTATTATTATTATTATTATTATTATTATTATTGTTGTTGTTGTTGTTGTTATTATTCTTATTCTTATTATTGTAATTATTATTATTATTTTTTCAAGTTATTATCCAAACAATCTAAGCGAGTGGTCAAGCAAGTCAGTCATAGTGGAGTCAGATCAGAAAATGTAATATTTGTTGGCTTGTTTGTATGTTTCTTTTTGTCACAGTGATATTTTTTTTTGTTTGCTTGTTTGATCCCCAACAATTGACGCTGCTGATAGATGAACTGAATAAGAAAGACTGAATTCTGCAGGCCAGCAACAATCAACATATGTTGGTGTTGTTTTTAGAGGACATTGTGTGTATTTTGTACATTTTATCATGCAGTGTGTTTTTATAAAAAGCCATAGCTGTGGTTAAAACCTCTAGGAATGGTCAGCAGCAAGCTAAATAATCATGTAATATACCGACATCAAGTTCAGCTTTCATTTCACAGAAGTTGGAGGCTAACATTAATTGTGTTGCAAGCCAACCGGCTGTTATTTTCAAGTACTTATTTTGACCTCAGACAGACAGAAGACGGAGCTGTTCAACTCCTATATGTTTGCAACCAACAGATTATGCAAAACACTCCCAGCTGTCTGCCGGCCACACTTCCTTTGTGGATTAATGTCTGTTTTTTTACCCTTATGCTAAGTAGCTACATTAAGAGCAGCACTTGTCATGCCATCACAACAGTTTTTTCCTTTGTCTAATAGTCCGAGTTCAAGGCTTGCCTCGCTGCACTAATGAATGTGTGATTAATTAAAACAAGTCTCCCTGAGCACTGCTGTGGCTAAGTATAACAACTGCAGGGGGATGGAGGTTAGAGGAGTCAATGGCAGGCGAGCTGCTCCAGCTCTCATTACATCATTCTACCCACATGCTGAGCTGGGACTCAGTGATGTCACTCAGTTTGCACAGCTTCCAAGCCATTTGTTTTCCTATGAGTAGCTCTTTTGTTTATTTCCATAATTTTGAAGATCATTCTATGCCAGTTTTACATTGACTCTAAAACTAAATTAGCCTAAAGTGTCTTTCAGTGCTGCTAGAAGTCCCAGAAAGGCGCCCATTAAAACACCATTTCTGACAGTGTTTGCTTTGCAGGGCTCAATTATCAATGCACCAGCACCTTTTACAGGGCCCTGGGCTGTAACGTTTTAAGAGCTTCAGGAGAGGCTGTATCTGTGACTTTTCTTGTACTTTCCAGGGGGAACCTTTGGGGGCGCTAAACACCTTTAATGCAGCCAACATGCAAGTCTCCAAACAAAAAAAGGCTGAACTCTCCCTCCTCCCCCCTCCCCCCACCCTACCCCTTTTTCTTTAAGAGCCATGAAGATATTTTCACTGAACAACAACCTTCGTCTTCTAATAACAGTGAGCCTCCAGATGATCCATATTGAAATTATACAGCTCAGTTGTATTCCAAGTGCATTAAATGAGAGTGTAGATATGGTATCATGACCTGCCTCCAGGGGAACTCCAATGGCAGATGGATAGGACTCAAATTATCTGGCTGTCTCGGTGACTTAGGATGTCAAACTGATAAGATACTGTGACTGTATCCACACGATACACAATAATACAACATAATCAAGAAAAACGGAGAGGAAAAAAACTGCACTTCCTCATACCAGACCTTTTACTTATTACCTCACCCAAGGTAATTGTTGAACTCTGCAGGGACGTATTTTGAGTGAAGGAATCAGCATCATGCTATAAATTCTACCTATGAGCCGAGGAGGGAAGAAAAGAGATTGAAAGTCCAAGTTCAGTAAGAGTGCAGGCTGAAGCAGGGGCCTGCAGCCAGTTCTGGGTTCCATCTGATTTGCGGTGGCAAAAAAACAACAAAAAAAAAACACTGTGGGCCTCATGCCGGTTGTCTCTGATGTGTTTTGGATTGAAAATAGGATTAATGTGCTAAAGTGTGATTAGGATGGTTAAACACAATTAATTGGAAAGGACTCCAGTCACCCAGGGAGCTGGGAGGAGGAGGGGTGCATATGTGTGTTTGCGTGCTTGTCAGGGTGTTTCTGGATAAATTCCAGCTGAACCAAGTGAACAAAGCGCGCTAACTGTCCAGGATTTTCCATGTCTCTCCTCCTGTATGTGTGTGTTTAGTGCGGGTGTGCGTTCATGAACGCACAAGTGCCTTTTCCTTTTGCATTTTCTCATAGCCAACTTGTCTCAGAGCAGATTGAACACAGCTGAGAATGTTGGTCTAGGCCTGCAGCGCACCATCCTGGGGGAATAGGCAGGAACCACGAGGCTGGAGTTGGCTCGCCCCGCGACAGCTGAAAACTGCCATGCAACCAGGGCAGGGGTCCAGGTGGATCGGCTGGGGAGAGGGGAGTAATTTGGGGGTTATTTAAAATGATCTATTAAACCCCTGAACTTTAATCAGGGTTGCTACTATACTGACAGCCATGATTTACCTTCAAATCAGTAGGATGGGGATGAGAGGGGATGGATAGGCTCAAAATGGAACCACTTCATCTGAATTATTTTCTAGGGCATTAGGGTAGGGGCATTAGCATTGATGAGGCCTAGGGAAAAAACCAACAGCTCTTCAGAAATCTGCATTCCTTTCCAAATACAACAACTCAACAAAACTCTGAAGCTGTTTTATTATCCTTTTTCATCAGCATAGCCTCCTGGTGTTAGCATGTCTAGGCTAAGAAAGGCCTCAGCACAGTGAATAGGCAACCTTGGTCTTGTCAGTGAGAGCCAGAATACCTCACACATGGAGCAGACCCCCACTTGTTTGAGTTATGTATAAATACAGGCCAGCTCTGACAGACACCCAAAGTCAAACTGGTTTACGGAGGGCCACTGTAGCCAGAAAGCAGAAACGAGCTCTCACAGGTTATTACCACCGCCCTGTCTGTCACTAGGGTAATTAGAAAACCACAGGGGTGTGATGTAATCTACCACCAGATTACAGACAAATAAACACATAAATACACAATCACCACAGTACAGGGACTGGGATGAACCGACAAACACATAATTGTGGACACGGTGAACCTGTGGGCAACCACTGTCATGAAAAGGTCGAGGTTAATGTTGCTGATCTAACAAATCTCAGTTTTAGAAAATCTCCATTTCACCACCACGAACCACCAACAGCCACCAACAGCTCAAATATTTGTTTTTTACAGACTCTCTTCCTGGACAAACCATTGTTAGATTTTTAACAACTCATGTAAATGCACAGTATCACTGAAATCAAAGTTCAGAGTGTGTCTGCAGCCAGTCGTATGCGCTAATTTGTCATAATCGCTGAATGTTCAGAATGTCTGTCCATTGTTCTCATTCCTCTACCATCCAATCAGCTCTGAAGTATTTTTTTTTGAAGTATTTTTTATGAAGTGACGTCCAACCACGACTACGAGCAAAAGTGCTTTCACCCAGCACAACTGAGATAAGTAGTCTCGCTTCATTGCCTCCTGTCTGCGTCTCCCTTCATTCCTCATGTCTTGACAGAAACCCAGTGTATTTTGTGTACCTATTTACAAACGGCACAAACAAGTATGCAGTCCCTCCTGGATGGTGTGGTACTCAGCTGTTCACATAAAAGTAACAGAAGTTATTTAGTCATTAATCAAAAAACAGAGTTTGCAGAAAAAGCCCAGCTTAGTTTCCCATCTTGTCTCAGATGCTGTCAGATGATATGAAAAATATGTAGCTGTAAGGCATTTTTGGACCTGCCTGAATTCAGAGGGTGATCACACACACCAACAAATTCATAACTCCAAAACTATGAATTAAAAATATTAGCAAGTTCTGAAACATGAATGTCCATATGGGTAATTTGTAGGATCATACATATAGCACAGATATTTCTCATCTCTGGTTGGTTAAGTATAGGCTCAAAAAAATTCTAAAAACACATCAATCCACTGTAAGTTCTGCCTGCGCCGACTCTGTGGCTCTATAAGCATGTCACCACCTTCCTTCTTTGCTCCTCATAATACCAGTCATAATACTTGGGCCACTGCAGGGAGCCGTCCCAATAACGTTTAAGTGTGCCATAAAATATTGTATCTGTAAAATGTCTGCTGACAGCATATTTAATTTTTGTTCTACAATAACAGCAACAAAACACTGATGACTGTTTTTATGGTTGTATTTAGGCAACTCAGATAAGGTCAGGGAAATACTGTGGCTATTTGGTGACCGCTATATGTTTCCTTGTCAGTGTTTCTTTTTGATGCCATTTTAAGGCCAGTGACACTGAAGAGACACAGTGTTGACAGTAACAAATTCCTATTATGATGAGATAAGATAAGATAAGATAAGATAAGATAAGATAAGATAAGATAAGATAAGATAAGATAAGATAAGATAAGATAACTCTGACTAGCTGCCTCTTGGGGCACTGCTGGAGGTATGCAGCCCTGTCACTCACAAATCGTGTTCCTATACAGCTAACCCAAACCACAATATTTTCTTAATCCTAACCATGTAATTTTGGGACCTTAACTTAACCCATCTTGAACTTGTAGTTACTGTTACCAAAGCATGATATTTTCCTATGCCCTACCAAAATGAGTGGAAACTGAACTGAGGTCTAAAAGTGATGGTCTCATGTGGTGTGCAAATCACAGTCTCCTAAGTCTCCCTTTTAGTTGTATAGGGTTGTAGTTTTTGAAAGGCATTCTTGATATATGGTGTCTGTACTTTCTTTCACAGTCAGTCTTTGACCCACACACTGGCCTAAACTGACTTTCTACAGTACAAAAACTTGGGTTGGGGTGGACAATGGATGAATAGTGCATCAGGCTTCCATGCAGGAGACTGAAGTTCACAAACCTACAACAGTTACCATTTTATTTGTCTTTACAGAACTGTCTGCAAAAATTTTCCCCGGCCTTTACCAAGCGTTTTACTTGTGTGATGCTAACCCTAACCATACTGTGTTTGCCATGACCACGAAGTTTCTTTGTGCCTTTGTATGTCCTGCCACCAAATGTAATGGTAATAATGATTTTTCAGGATTGGCCAAATGGACATTGTTGCCTGTCGATATGAGAAAATATGTTTGATGGAATGATTGTTTTTATGTGCTTATTGAAAGCTGGATTTTTGTCCCGTTGTGTATACTATAAATGTTACATCATTTCTAGCAGCTGCAACTGACAGGCCTCCCTCAAATTGGACTCTACCTCAGAACAAAGAATTATAACAGGTATCATTACATAACCAAGTTCAAGGGCTCACCATTACTGCTGTAACGTAGCAGCGTGAGCATGAAGATCCTTACTATCCCATAAAAGTATATGGAGTCAGGCAGCTGGAGCTAATAAACAGCTGTTGAACCCTGTAAAACCTTTATAGGTTCCTGCACAAAGGCAAAGGGGAGAATGGAGAGTAAAAAACAGGATGAACACAGGGGAAGGCACCAATAAATCTGTAAGGATTAGGATTGAAAACAGGGATCATACGTTTACTGTCAAAATGAGTCAGCTGTGTCTTCTGTCACACTTGCTGGGTGGCTGGACGGGGATGGTGTAAATTGTACATGCTGGCCACACATACATCCAGCTGCATGATGGTTTTTAGAAAAGCCCTTTTTAACTTCTATCACAGGCTAAACGTGCTCCCACAAGAAAATTAGTAGATGTAATAGCAACAAAGAAAAATAATCTAACCAGCAATTCTTTAAGTGTTCCAGGCCAAATACCCACCATCTACTTGGCAAATACCTTCACAGTGAAAGAGCCACGCTTTATGAGAGTGTTAGCTGAATTAACAAATTGCAATGCAAACAAGATACATGCCTGCAAGTAAAAACAACCCGATATGTCTGTCAGATTTCCAGTAGACCTCACCACTCCTTCCATCTCCCTGAAACTGTAAAAGCTGGGCTGAGGTGTTCCTCCCTATTAGATTTATAATGTTCTGCAGTTTCTGAGAGAGCCAAACATTAGCAAGTTGCTCAGCTTCTGGCCCCAACAAATGCATGTAGTGGCTGTGCCATGACAGCAGAGTAATACGCTCCGTCAGGAGAATTCAGACACAGCGGGACTTAAAGGGAGGCTTCGCTGATGCCTGTCTGTAATTGCCCCAGGTCATGGCCGTCACTTCACTACAGATGACCCAGGCAGGCATTATATATTATTACAAGACCACGACTTCAAACCTCTCATAAAATCAACTATCAGGGGTATTTCTCTCATTTCTCTCAACTTAGCTCTGGGGGCCTGGATTTTGTAAAAAGCAGGACACTCCCCCTCTCCCCCTCTCCCCCTCTCCCCCTTTCCTTTTCTCTCTGTATACTTTTTTCCACCCTCTTTCTTTTTTAAACATTAATTCCCAACAACAGTACGTTGCATTTGAGTGAGAGCAGAGCAAGGCAAGACTCTCAGCATATGGTGAAGAGTGAGGGATTGTAGCATTGAGAGCGACTCAAACCTGAGTATTTTCTTTTCTGAGTGGAATCTAAAGATGACCTGGCTAATGGAGGTTCACTGGTAGGGTAATATCTTTGCCCATAATACTACAGCCTGAGGCTCTTTTCTCCCGACTCAGTTATGTAAGTGTCAAAAAATATTCCAGACTTGGCTTGCGGCGTCCTGAGCTGCTGCACTAAGCCGTTTGCTTTTTCAGAGTATATTAACACTCACTGCCTGTTTGCTTATTTCAAGACAATTATTTTTTAAATTCTGCAGGTTAAAGGGAAAGTGAACCTTACAAATCACATTGAAGCTAATTCATAAAACATATGTGAACACGTCAAAATGTCCTAAAGACTGAGGAATCTTAATGAGGTATTTGGAAATGGCCATCAGGAGCAAGTCAGTCTTCATTTGATGAATGCTCCCTTTAAATGACCCTCTCCTATAATGTTCACAGTCCAGCTGTGTATGAGTTTGATATGTGGACTATTACCGATAACTCTGCTTGTTGAAAAGCTTTGGTTAAGTGGATAGAAAATCCCAGCGAAGGCTATCATATATCTGTTGGAGAGCAAATCACAGTTTATTTCATGCAACACTTGATGCCTTTTTCCATTGTGAAGTTAATGCTTTTTTCTTCTTCTTCAGCAAAACATTGCCATAAGAATGTTGGTGATTTGTGACCAAAAAAATTAAAGTGCACAAGGGATTTTATTAAAATAATATTTTTAATGGTGTGTTTCTACTTTTACAGGTCTTATTTTCACATTTAGCACCAATTTAGCCCTTAATAATGCCAGAAACAACACACAACCACACGACCAGTTTCTGACCGTTTGCTGTGGACAAAAGATTTTACAACTATTACACTCCCCCATTATCTCCTTCCCAAGAGTCGTGTAGAGGGTATATCATTTATGAATGCCATTTTCATATAACAACTGCACTTATATTCACAAAACTTGACGGTTCAACCCAGCATTCCAGGAAGGTTAGGAGACTTATTTTCCACTTCCGAGGCAATAAGTTTAGGGTTGTTTGCAAGACGCATTTAAAGAACGCAGGTCAAAATGTCTTTCAGTGTGACCAAAGAAATACAAGTACTGTGTCCTACATGTAGGGACGTAGAAAGAAAGAACGAGAATTGGGATGGTAGATCTGACTTTAATGTAGGAGATCAGAGTTTGTGGTTTTGACCTAACCTTAACCAGACGCTTTAACGGCTTACTCTTTTATTTACTATATCCACAGTGTTCACCTAACCAGAACATAATAGGAGCCATGCACACAGCTGCACAAAAAATACTGACAATTGCCAGCATTGAACACACAAAATGTTGTAATTGAGCATGATCCTGTGTTTACATAATTAATGTTCTAGTGTTGTGACAAATTGGTGTCACACACTGGAGAAAAAGAGTTGACGGTACATCTGCCTGTTGGTTGTCTTGACACTCTCCAACCTGAAAACCTTTTCCAGTGTGGACTTAAAGTGTGTCCAGAGGGAATTTACACTGCCCTGTCTTTATGTACATGCAGAGCACTTTCAGTTACACCTGAACACAGGTCTCTTAGCAATGTGAATCCATATTCTTAAAGTAGATCATGTCATATGTGAGTTGTTTGAATTATTTTTTCATAGCTTTGATACGTTTTCTGTTGTGGAATCTTTTGTAATCTATTCTAACTGATACTAATCCAAGTCTGGCACAACTGCTTTGACAAAACAATTTAGGGCCACACTTTAAACTGAAGTCCTAACCAGGAGAATGGCCTGGGACGGACTTCTTACGTTTTATTTTGGCATTGCAGTCATTTTCATCCATCCAGTCGCAACAACTGAAATTTTATTTAGCCTAAAGTGAACCATCTGTAACCCACTAAATCACATTTACTATGTGATTCTAGACAGTGCTGCACATGTTCCTCTGAAAAAAGGGAACTTGGAAGTCACTGAAATGAAACTTTCTGCATTAAAACATTCATGATAATTATTAATTTTGCCTACTTACCTATCTAAGCTCCTGTAAATATTAATTTATTTGACAAATTTGCAGGAGAGATGTCCAAATGTGTTATTTTCATTCCTCCTTTAACCAGTGTTTCAGACAGGGCAGGACTATCACCTACATATATATATATATATACATGTATGTATATATATATATATATATATGTATATATATATATATATATATATATATATATATATATATATATATATATATACATATATATATATATATACATACATGTATATATTATCACATATATTATTAGATAGATAGTGTGTGTGTGTGTGTGTGTGTGTGTGTGTGTGTGTGTGTGTGTGTGTGTGTGTGTGCGTGTGCGTGCGTGCCCTAATGCTCCATGGAAGACATTGTCTGCTGCTGTTAGTCAAGTTGTTGCTGCTGTGAGACTGAAACTGGTTCAGCTGAGGATGATAAAACCAAAACAAGCTGAAAAAGACAAAAGAGCAACACCTCTTCTCTGTTGTCCTTTCCTCTGAGCTATTGCTCATCCATTAAGATGAAGACTGATTAAGGCGGGTTTTAATTGAAATCAAATCTGACACAACAGATTCTGAATTGTTGACACTCAGTGCCCATAAAACACACTGCAGATTGTTAAGAAATCTTGTGTCATTCAGGAGAGCAGACTGAGCAGAAAGCCTTTCGATGCACCCCCTTGTATTTGTGGCCGGCACAGACATCTCATCCAGCATTATGAAAGCTGGAATACGTAAGCTTCAGATAAACAGTCCTATACTGTAATGCATTCGATGCTAGTTTGCCTTAATGTTTCACAGCTCTTTTGAAGCTTTCCTGCGCTGTAAGACCCTTATCATCTCCCCTAATGCATAGGTAATCACATGTGTGTCACTTCTCTCCACTTCCCCCACTGACAGGCCAATCGGCTGGCCACTCCAAACATGAAAAACATCCTTTTTACAACGTGTTTTTTCACCCCCTTTTGGGTTTTTTTTATTCCTCCAAAGCATGTGATGGACACCCTCTGAGACTGTGTGACACTGATGGCTGGGTGAGGGCATCATTTCCATGAGTAAAATATCAAGCTCCTGTCAGACCTGTCAACTGTTCCCCACACAATCACCCAAACACACACACATAAACTCAAAGCTGGGAAGCTTGTGTAACGCCCATGCCCCCAGATGTGTATTTTTTTCATTCTTGGATTTTCCTTTAGAGTGCCAAATGGATGCAGTGGCTCATTTGAGAAGAGAAAGCATTCATATTCACATGTGTGACACTTGAGGGGCTGGTGGGTGGCTCCTCTTCGCTCAGTGTCAGGCAGTTTACTATCTGGCCGGCCAGGGGCGAGAGCAGATACGGAGAAATGGCAGCACTTAGCCCCAGTGTAAGTCATTTTGTTTTCAGTTGGCACCATTTACAGACACTCTGCGAGTTTAAAGAGGTTTGTGGAAGAAAAATCATGTCTCATATGCTTTGTTTTCCTTCATCCCTGTTGACTCACAGCCTTTTGTGGAGTTAAATATTTTTCTATTTATGTATATAATGTAATTGTTTAAATTTGAAGCAGTTTATCTGGTGTTTGGGGAAGACAACACATGTCCTAATTTATACGTATTTGAAAAAACTCACAGTCCAGTTGATGCTGCAGCAGCTGCAGGAAGTGTAAATAGATGAGGTGTATTATATGTGCCCGTGTGTTTGTGGCACACAAAACCTTCTCAGTGTTTGAAGTTTTTAAATATATTTTTTATTTAGTATATTTTCTGCAAGTGCTTTTCTAAATTAGGCATTTTTAGATGCCATTCACAAATGGCAGGAATACAATTCTGGTGGTGACTTTAATTTATTTTCTTGCTGCTGCTGGTGACAGTCATATCTGAATGTATCAACCCTAAGAATAATAATGCTACAAAATAAAGACACTGCCATCAGTCTGTGTAAATGTGTGTAAATGTCTAGGCTAATAACTGAATGTAAATCGGGAAGCTCAGGGACTTAAGAACAAATGTAACTGAAACCTCCAAACTCCCCCAAAATGAACATGGTGTCCTCAGTGGTCGAAGTCTCTGCAGGTGGTGCTAACAAGGATCCTTCTATTGTCATCATATGTTTATTTCCTTTCCTGCTCTTTTTTATTCTAGTCTTCTTTAGTGTTTTATTATTTACTGATGCTAATGGATAGTTAAATTACATCAAGATACACACACACACACACACACACACAGATAATGTGTGTGTACTACTTATTTATTTATTTATGTGAGATTAATCATGTGATTTTCTGACTTATTTCTTTTTCATGTTGGCAGCAGGACAACAAGCAGACCTCGAGAATTTCTCTTCATTTGTCTGCTTCGGCTGAGTTTGACTTGAATATCAATCCAGCAATTAGCATGGGGGAACATAGATATCGGCTTTCTAGACCTCTGCTTGATCCTCTGTCTATTCATCCTCCTCCACCTCCACCCCCACACCCCTCTCCTGCTGTTTGCTTGAAGGAATCTACTGCAGAATGTGATGGAAGAGATTAATTCAGATTATCAGGTGCCAGAGCCCCTCGGCGCCCCACTCCTGATATGTTTCCCCTGCATTTGGGGGCCTAATAAGGAAAGCAAACACAGATATTGTTGCTCCTTATTTGAGGACAATTGTTGCTGATGAGTTGGATGGATAAGGAGTGAAGGATGCGGAGGAAATTGGGCTCCGGGGTTCTTTCTGCTGCCCGGCAGGAGGCAGCAGGGCAAAGCTTGAATAACAAATGAGTTTTGCTGAGGATTTGGCTAATCATCTCAGGCCGCCGCTGCCTCGGGACAACTGGCCTTATCAGAGAGAGAGAGGGAAACCCAGCACTTGAACTGCGGACCACAGGCCCTAATTAACGGCGACCGCAAATGAACAGCAGCTGGCAATAATTACATAATTAAAGTGCCTTTGGGGGGAAGAAAAGCATAATTTCTGCAGCCATCGCCATAAATCTTGTGCTGTCCGAGTCCATACGTTTAACATGAACTTCCCTGAGCAGGTTAATGCATTACTCATATAAAAAACACAGTGTCCCTTTGTGTTTTGCTTGGACCTGCTCAATAACAGAGAGTAGAGGCCTGGCTGCCGGTTGCTCGCTGTGCCGTGAACGTCTCAGAGAGCTGCTAAAGCATGAAGAGCGACACTTCCACTTCCCTCCATGTGTGAACATTCTCTCCTTCTTTTTTTCTCCAAGTCAGACCGAAGCGGAGCTGTGACTTTACAGACTGCTGCTGGGATGAGGCATGTTCAGGAAATCAATCCTGGGAGTAACTTCACTGACTGAGAAAGGTATTACAACCCAGCCGCTACAAAGCAGCACATTTAATTGGACTTTTCTCTTCTTTAATTCATTATTTTGCTTTGACGGGTTGGACTATTCGACCATCCTGAGCTTGAATGATATCCTGTGTGTGCTGTAAAAAAAAACACGTTCACATTTCAAATTAGCAATGAAAAGCCCGAAGAGAACATTTGGTTTTACTTTGGATAAATACCGCAGCCTCCAAAAGACGAACAATTAGGCAATTAGAGCCATTTCAGAGAGTAAAGCCATAAACACCTCTGGGTGCTGTGAATAGCAGCGGCACGTTCCACTGAACCTCACCCTGATCTCTGTCAGTTGCTCAAGGGGATGATTAATAGTTTAATTTTTCAAAATTATTTAGATACACAAATAATTTGATCCAACGAGCGGCTATTATCACATCTTGCAATAGACATGTTACATTGATGAAAGCTTTAATTTGTTTTTAGAGCACTTACAGGGGTTAGAAAAGCCACCTCGCTCCCCATCATCAATCATGTGTCGCTTAAGAGAAGTGTTATATTATGGGAGAAATGCAAATATGCCATTTTAAATGCATGCTGTCCGACAGCTGGGTTTTCCTGCCTCTTTGAGTCTCTGCTTACTGTTTTCGCTGTAAAGAAAATTACAAGTAGTCGTCTGGCAAAGGATTTGTCCTTGTTGAATGAAGAATGGGACTGGCAGCAGGCATGACGCAATGTTCAGCCAGTGTGTAATTAAAAAGGACAGACACGGTGAGGAGAACGTGTTCTGCTCTGGAAATCACACTGTTGATGATGTGCAGATTTGTGGCCGTTCCAAACTGGCAGGAAGATTTAAGAAAAGTATCGTGACATTCAGCGATCTTAAATATCGTTTTCAAGATCTCTTAACTGTTTAATAGATTGTAAAAAGACTGCATTCAGTTATTTTCAGCTTCCATAAATTGTCTGCTAAACTGCTGTGATCCTGAGAAAGAAACATCCAGCACTGAAAATCGCTGACTGTCAATGGAGCAAATAGCAAGGAAACAAATGATATATTCATTGACATTATTTATGGTACTTTCTTCGTTCTTTGATCCAGCAGGTAGAGAGAGATTTATTAGGGTGAGATCGTCACTGGAAATCAGGGGAAAGAGTGGCGGGGGTATGGGGGACTCCACCTGGACACAAACCATGGTCTGCATTATAAAGTTAGATCACAGGGTGCCCCACCCTCTCATTCATCTGCTTTTATAGCCAAAAATAAGAATTTGAATTAATTAGAATGAAACTAGTCACTTTGATTGAGCTAAAAAAATAAATGTTGTCTTGAAATTATGAAAAAATGAAGTCAAGGCCAGAAACTAACAATGAGGCTCCTTCCAGGTTTGAAGTATAAAATGTTGCATGTGTTTATCTGGTTGCTGAAGTGTAGACGTTTAGGAAGTGTTTGTAAATGACAGACATCTATTTCAGAAGTGAAAGCTCCACAGTGCTCAGTGATATCTGTCCCTTGGTCCACAGAGGAAGTAGTGCCGTCGCTCGAGAACAGAGCTGAGATAGAAACTAATTAAATGAATGGATGAGCAATGATACTGAGAGAGAGAGTGCCAGTGTGACTGTTACATTGTTTTCACCTTCTTTCTTTGTCTCGTGGCACATTTGTATTGTAAGTGTAAATTTCCATCACAGTTATGCAGTAAGGTACAGGTTTGTAACTGTGGCCTCTCTTAGCTTCCATCATAGTGTAACGTAGTTAATTCAGCCTCAGCCAAGGCTCACCATTCATCAGCAACAAGTTAAAACGAAGCGTTCAAGTTGTTTGACCCTCCATTGACTGGCTCTACAGAAATAAGAAAATGTTCAAAGTGAACAGTGAAAGCACCTGTTTACATATAGGTGCAGATCTGTTACTAGCAGAGCAAGATTAGGATTACAGACAATGAAACGACAGTCAAATTATCTGGCAAATTCAAGCTGTGCCTGTACAGCAAAGAGAAGGCTCAGAGTTCTATGTGCAGTTTAAGGGGATTACAAAGCTTCATGCTGTTCAAGGTCCAGGAGTCTACTCAGCTGAAGGTCAGCAGTGTTCCCACTGCCTCCACCCCCTGCTCCTCTCTTTCAACCAGACCTCTGTGTGTTTTCTTTTCCACAACCAAAGCTGATGTTTTGTTGTATTGTAGACAAGTTCAAAAGGTGGCATAAAGTATGAAGCTGAAAGAGGTTCCTGCATTTAAGGTAATCACTGGCAGGGCCTCAGTCTGAAGCAGATTTATCAGTATTTATGTTTCTTTTTTTCTGTGGGGATTTAAACCGCACACATTCTGCTGTGCGGAGCCGAACCGGTTCTGTACTGTAAATGAATTTTTTGTGCCTGTTTTTCTAACTTGCCTTGTTGACACATCAGCGTGCTGCCACACAAACGCAGACCTGATTGGGACCATGAGTGTTCCAGTGCATTTCAAGCGTCTTGACAGACTTCAGGGTTAAGATGTTCTGAATTAGATTTGAATTACAACCACTAAATGCCCCTGTCAAAGCTAATTATGGCTGACACTGCCCATGTGTGTTCAGCTGACTCGGTCATGCATGCAAAAATGAAATAACAGCACTGCAGCAATAACAAATACGTAGTCCTAAACCAGGTTATTGCAGGAGCAAGTGACAATATCTTGACATGAGACAAGATAATGTCTTTTAGTTCGGAAAAATCTTGATACATCTTAATTTGCATGGAAACAGATGAAATTATCTGCCTTGCTCTGCGACTTCACTTTTCTTCAGATTAAATTCCCAAATAATTGACTTGTTAAGATACAAGGTCTTTCTTTTATTTTTTTCAGTTCACCTTCTTCAACAAAGCTTCAGCATGGGGCCAATCAAAATGCGGGATCAGAAATAAAGGGGGAAAAGTAAGGCCATCAGACAGAAATAACTGCAACAAGATATACAATTTAGTGGTGGAGGAGCTCATCCCTGCAGTGAGGGAGGCCTGATCTGACGCCACAGTTTGGAGTTGAAATGAAAGGGCGCTTTGATTGCTCCCCTCCCGTCCTGCCTCCCACAGTGTGTAGCATGAAGAGTTGAATTGTAGGGGCCACAAATAAATAGTCAATGACAGCTCTGTGATGCAACAACCTTTACTGCTTTCACCCACTGGACTTAAAGGGTTGCTGGAACCTCTAGATAAGATAAGATAAGATAAGATAAGATAAGATAAGATAAGATAAGATAAGATAAGATAAGATAAGATAAGATAAGATAAGATAAGATAAGATGAGACAAGATGAGATGAGATAAGGTGAGATGAGATCATTTAATTCAGTTTAATTTATATAGCGCCAATTCACAACATATATCCTCTCACAGCACTTCACATATTTTAAACAACAAAACAGAGAATCCAAGAATCCAAAGATGCCTTTGGATTCCTTCTGAGCAAGCAGATAAGATAAGATAAGATAAGATAAGATAAGATAAGATAAGATAAGATAAGATAAGATAAGATAAGATAAGATAAGACTGAGAGACATACATTCAGGTTGGCAGAAAGTGTTGATCTACAACATGGTATAACTTTATCACATATGGGACTATTATTCTTACTTTTTTTTCCCTCTGTTTACTTTCATTTTCACTCTCTGTTTATTATTTTGTTATTTAGATTTGGTGAGGTTGGGCACCAAAGCTTGTTGGTTAGGTTTAGGTAAATGTTTAACCCCATCAAAAATGTTATTGGTTCCCTGAAAGAAAGCGGCATTTGAAAAGCCTTAAAATAAATGGTAACAATAAGTTGATGAGAAACAAATATTTGTGATATGTCACATATGTTACATTTATATGTAATCCAGCAGATGAAAAGGATTCCCTACAAATATCACTGAGAATGCATTTTAGCTTTAACCTCCTCAGACCCTGCGTCCACATGCATGGACATCATATTTTGGCTCCCCTGCACCATAACCCTGACTCTGGAAGTCTGAAAATCTTTAAAAACTCCACCTATTGTGCTCACTAGTCTGCAACTCTCCAGGAGATGTGCACTGAACCTGGCGGCAAGCGCAGTGCATGGCCACGATTGGCTATTATTTATTACTATTCATGTTACTACTACTACTAATGACTATTTAATATTCAAAGACAAAGCTTATTTTTTATATTTATTAGGTCCTACTAATCCCAGATAACTAGGGTAAATCAAAAATGCAAGGCTCAGAAAAGGTCGGGTCCCAAGAGAGTATAGCAATGTGACTTTTAGGAGATAAAAGCTCAGTGAAGATAATTACAGAATGTTGGATTTTAAATGATCAGCTTAACAGTCATCAAGTGAAATGTACAATCTTTGTAGAATATGGGTGAATTGTAGAATATATTAGTATTCTTTGATAATGTTTGCCTTAATCACAACAGCACTGGAGCTGCATGGGCTCCACCAATTTGTTCAGACCTGATAATTTACGTTATCCCAGCATGATGTGACAATGTTCCAAGAAGCTTGCTGTGATGTCATGAGTGTTTGGTTTCATCAGTCTTCAAGTATCCAATAAATAGTCAGTGATCCATATGTCCCCCTCAATTGTCATTAGATCCTAATGCAAATTTTAGTAATACTAAACTGACTTCTGGGACATAAATTACACAACATCACGTTTATTCTTCACACCTTTAAAACACTAGCAACTGAAAGCACCATGAACTCTATTGTGAAAGATGTTTCTATGTGGGGTCTCACCAATTATAATAAGGTTTAATTAGGTAATAATTAGTCTTTAGAAAATTAAGAAGAACATAGTGTTCAATGTACTATTAAAACTTTCCAATCTACTGTTCACTACTTAGTCTACCTACAATTAATTTACATTTCATTTATTGTATGTGCAAATTAGAAAGCCAAACTAGTGAGTTTAGTGGGTCATGATGTAACAGTATAACATACAGAACTATCAGGTGCTTCTCAAGATTGGTGACACAATGATCACAGATCTTTAGGAGCCATCTGAAAAGTCCCTTATTCAGTTCAATGCTGACGATGAATAATGAATTAGCATGAATTAACAAGGCTTTACTGCAGAAGGGCCAAGGCCGGGAGCCGCTCAGCTAATTTTAGAGTTTTCTCCAGGGTACATTAACACTGTGGACTTCGGTCCTTTTTTAAATAACCAACATTACACGGGCCACAGGTCTCACAAGTTCTGAAAAACACACATCAAGTGTATAAGAGATAGTGAACATTAGGAAAGCTTTACTGCTCTCACATTGTTTTCTGTTATGTCATGGAGGAAAGCAAAGAAATTGTCAAATGATTCAAAACTGTATCATCTTACAGTAACTGCATTACTTCTGAGCTGGACAGTAGGGTATTTGCTGTTATGTCAAATTTTTAAAAATAACACTTCAGACTTACTATAATAAAATTACACCAAGCGTACAAACATACACTATTTTGTAAAAAGTTTTGGGACGTCTGCCTTTACACACACATGAACTTTCATGACATCCCATTCTTAATCCCTAGGGTTTACAGTTTCTCTCAATTAGTTTGGTTTATTTCTTGAAACTGAAATTACATTCTCAAAACAACATGGACAAACCTCCAAACTATTTAGCAACTGTTCACAACAGAGTTGAATGTCTCCTTCTTTTCATCGAACTGCAAATGTCTCAGTACATGTCTCAATGTCCCAGTACATTTTTGCAAATGATTCAGTACATGTATCCTGCATTTAGCACAATTTCCAAGTGAATAGATCTTGTTGATCTAAACTGATTGTTGTCTCTCAGTCTAATGGCTGTTCTCTCCAAATATGTCAGCACCATTTCATTGTATAAGTCATCACATGCACAATAGTCTGTTCAATGGTCAAAATTAGTAAAGAATATACTGTAAAACCATGAATACCAAACATGAATCTCTTGGAACATTGGATAAATTGATTAACTGACAGCCAGGTGAAACTAGAACTTGACTAATGAAGGAGGAGTTTCACACCTCAGATGACCAGTTGACTCAGTGAAGATAATTACAGAATGTAATTACAGTGTGGTTAGTTACCTGACAGGTGATGTCAATGGTTGAGCATGCTGTCAAACATGTACATATATATCTTGACCAGGACCAGTACAATTTCTGAACATAGAGGCACCTGGCCAAGCAAATGAACAAGGGCAACTGCCTGCCCGAAGAACAGGAAGAAGAGGAGGAGGAGTAAGGGTGCATGGTGGTGGAATAGGGGGAAGAGGCTGAGGAGCACGAAGACATCATTCTGTCCCGGATGAAATTCGGGCCACAGTTATTGACAATGTGATCAACCATCACCTCACAATGGCAGAGGCAGGCTGCTGAGTGCAGCCTAATGTGCCCCGCTCTACAATCTCCTCCATCATCCAAACCTCTCGCAGGGAAAACAGGTATCTACTCAGTCAATGATGGAATTGACACTAAAATAATAAGAAAAATATTGGAGAAAATAAACTATAGAATTATCGATGATACAGTTTACAGGAGTATTCCAGTCACTGTGTAGTGATGCATTAGAATTGTGGTAAAGTTACTGTAAGTAATACAATACAATTACACTGGTAACTCATTCTGTAAGAAATACATTAGGGATACATTATGAATGGTAATGCAGTGTTGTCCTTTAAATTCTATGTCTAGGACTGGACGACAACCTCGCACAGGTGGCAGAGCAAAACTTCTCAGTTAACAACAAGAACAAGCGATCTGTAACACGGTGATGGCAAATAATGCCATGGCATTGAGACAGATCCATGCTGCAATCCTCCAAGACAATGCTGTATTCCACAATGTCAACTCCATAAGCATCTCCACAGTAGACCGGGTATTGAAAGGGCATCAGATGACCATGAAGCAACTTTACAGGGTACCATTTGAGAGGAACTCTAATAGAGTGAAAGAACTGTGGTACCAGTATGTACATGCAAGTCTATCATTATAACCTTTTTACATTTAAATAGTGGTTCCCAAACTTTTTTGGCTTCAGTATCCACTTTACCTGATTTCTGACTCTAAGTATTTGCTTTATCTGACTTCAACATTTTGCGTAAAAATTGCAACAGAAAACTAACAGCTTACTGTATGATACAATTATCATTATAATCCTTATTTTGAAGAATATAACAAATGATATGAAAAGGGGTCAAAGAGCTGCAATTAGTGCCTCCCAAGCAGATCTATCTAATACTGTGGTTTCACTGTAGCATTTCAGTGAGTCTAATCATTGATGATTTCCCCCTCCCCTTTTTCTCAAATACCCCCTGTCGTACTTCTGCGTTGGCCGAGGGGTACATGTGCCCCAGGTTTGGAACCACTGGAGTAATGGCCAGTGGTATATTGAACTTGTGGAGGAGAACATAAAACATTCCAATGTAATTTTCTGGTACTCTAGTGTATGACTCTTCTGTACGACTGATTTGCTTATTTTATTTACTCTATTGTAGAGAATAATGGCATTGAAAGAATATAAGACTCCTCACATCCTCGTGTTTGTGGATGAAGCTGGTTTCAACCTAACCAAGGCCTGGAGACGTGGCAATAACATTATTGGCCACTGGGCCACAGTTAATGTGCCAGGCCAGTGCGGGGGCAATATAACTGTGTGTGCTGCTATTTCTGAGAATTGTGCGGCCACTCACATCCCCAGTCTTGGCCCATACAATACAAAGAAACTCCTCATCTTCTTGGACTGCCTTCATTCTGATTTGATCCCTGATAATGAGAGAGGTCTCGTAGGGCCTCACCTACCAATCTATGTAATTGTGTGGGACAATGTGAATTTCCACCGTGGCCCGCTCATCAGGGCCTGGTTCACCACTCGTCCAAGGATGGTCATGGTGTTCCTACCACCTTATTCTCCTTTCCTCAATCCTATTGAGGAGTTTTTCTCTGCTTGGAGGTGGAGAGTGTATGAGCATCAGGCTCAGAATCAGAGGTCCCTGGTCGATGCAATGGATGCTGCGTGTGAAGACATTATAGGTGAGCAGTGTAGGGGATGGCTGTAACATTCATGCCATTTCTTCCCTCGTTGCATCGCAAGGGAGAATATACGCTGAGATGTGGATGAAAATCTGTGAGCCAGACAGACAGCAGCATGTCGGCCAGGAGGGCGAGGAGGACAGCCAGGAGGGCCAGGAGAGGGACGGTGAGGACAGTGACCAGTGAAGAAGTGTTACTGTAGTTGCAAAACTCCAGCTTTATTTAGCACCTTCAAAGGTGGCTGGAAATCCCTACAAGCTTCACATCAGTCAGGCTGTACATCAGATCTGGGCAACAACAACTAACCCTCTCCAATCCGCTGGAGAGGAAAGCCATGGTTCAGGCAGAAATAAGGGACCTAGAGGAAGAACGGAGGAAGACAAAGGCTGTGAAGCTAGGATCCCAGGGAGCCTGGACAAGGTGGGCTCTCCTCAAGAGGAAGGTGACATGGACTGACCTGTGGAGGCTTGAGCCATTCCGGATCTCCTTCCCTCTGAGGGGCCGTGTATGACACCCTCCCTATCCCTGTGAACCTACATGGATGGGGAATGAGAGACGACCCAATGTGCAAGCTCTGTGGCCAGAGGGGCACCATGGCACACATTTTGACAGGATGCAAGACTGCTGTGGCCCAGGGCAGATACAGATGGCGCCATAACAAAGTACTGACGGTGCTTGCTGACATTTTAGAGCAGGAGAGGTCCAGAAAATGTCAACATAAGAGCAAGCTGCCATTCGCAATATCATTTGTCAAGGAGGGAGCAAAGCCAGCAGGACCCAATAAAACCAGGGTAAGTATCCTGCAGTCAGCCCAAGTATGGGAGCTTAGGGTAGACTTGAAGAGGAGGCTCCAGTTCCCAGATGTCACCTTAAGACCAGACCACCTTAAGACCTGACACAGTCCTGTTCTCCGCTGGAGGAAAGAAGATCACCCTGGTGGAGCTTACTGTGCTGTGGGAAGAGGGGTGTGAGGAGGGATCTGAGAGGAAATCTGAGCGGTACAAAGACCTGGTACAGGACTGCAGAGACAAAGGCTGGCAGACATGACTACCCAGTTGAGGTGGGGTGCAGGGGCTTCCCAGCCCAATCAGTTTGAAAGCTGTTGACAGCTGTGGGAATGGCAGAGAGTGAGAGGAGGGGGGAGTGTTCTGTCAGGTTGAAGTCAGGACTCTGTGCAGGCCAGTCAAGTTCCTCCACACCAAGCTCACTCATCCATGTCTTTATTGACCTTGCTTTGTGTGCTAGTGTGCAGTCATGTTGGGGCAGGAAGGGACCATCCCCAAACTGTTCCCACAAAGTTGGGAGCATGAAATTGTCCAAAATGTCTTGGTATGCTAAAGCATTAAGAGTTCCTTTCACTGGAACTAAGGGGCCAAGCCCAAGCCCCGAAAAACAAACCCACTCCAGAATCCCCCCTCCACCAAACTTTACTCTTGGAACAGTGCAGTCAGACAAGTATCGTTCTCCTGGCAACCACCAAACCCAGCCTCGTCCATAAGACTTCCAGACAGAGAAGTGTGATTGGTCACTCCAGAGCACATGTCTCCGCTGCTCTAGAGTCCAGTGGCGGCGTGCTTTACACCACTGCATCTGACGCTTTGCATTATACTTGGTGATGCATGGCTGCATCCAGCGGCTTGGATGCAGCTGATCAGCCATGGAAACCCATTCCATAAAGCTCTCTACGCTCAGTTCTTGAGCTAATCTGAGGGACACATCAAGTTTGGAGGTCTGTAGCTATTGACTCTGCAGAAGGTTGGTGATATCTGCGCACTGTGTGCAGCATCCGCTGACCCCACTCTGTAATTTTACGTGGCCTACCACTTCATGGGTGTGTTGCTGCTTCCACTTCATTATAATACCACTAACAGTTGACTGTGGAATTTTTAGTAACAAGGAAATTTCACCAATGGACTTATTGCACAGGTGGCAACCTATCACGGTACCATGCTTGAAATCCCTGAGCTCCTGAGAGCAACCCATGATTTCACAAATGTTTGTAGAAGCAGTCTGCATGCCTAGGTGCTTGATTTTATACACCTGTGGCCATGGATGTGATTGGAACGCCTGAATTTAACTATTTGGAGGGGTGCCCCAATAATTTTGACAATATAGTATATCTGAGTATCTGACCATGAAAGTAGTACCATCAGATATTATCTCACAAAAATACTTATCACAAATGTGTATACTCACATTCTTAAACAGCCAGTGTTTTTGGCACACACTCTAAGTAGGGCCCTTTCTATCCACTAAGGTTTTATGGGCCAGTAGTGGTATGCTTTATAGTGCATTTATGGGAGGTCTTAACAGATTTATAGTTTTACTGAGTACTGAGTACTTACACTGATAAGGCATAACATTATGCCTAGTATACCTGCCTGATATTTTGCTGGTCCCCCTTATATCGTCAAAAATGCTCTGAACCATTGGGCATGGGCAAGAGGACCTCCCAGGTGTCCTACAGGGTCTGACAACAGGACACTGGCAGTGGATCCTTTGGGGACTCTGGGTTGTGCAGTAGGGCCTCTGTGAATCAAACTGTGTTTCACTGCATCTTGTTGATGCTTGATCAGAATGGTGTCTAGGAAGTTTGGAGGTCAAATCAACATCTTGGGCGATAGTCATGTTTCTCAAGATGTTCCTGATTATTTGATGTTGTTGTTATGTGGTGGGGTGCATTGTCCTGTGGGGGTCGGCCAGTGACATTTGGGATTTCTATATGCATGAGGAAGTGTGCTTGTTCTGGGACAGTGTTTATTTGGGTGTCTAAGTGTCACCAACACGGATGCCAAAATCTTTTCCAGCAGAACACCACATAGTACCAATATGATCAATGTTATTCACTTCACCTGTCAGTGGACATAATATTGTGACTGATCAGTGTATGTAATAATGTAATGAGTACCATGTACTTATAGGTCAGAGCATCACCACACTGATGGACATCACAGCTAGTGTGATCCCATCACAAAATGGCCTCTGTAGTTGTATTGTGGTACTTTTACTTCATATGCATGAATCTTTAGTATTCAAAGGGTTTTGGCTGCACTGTTCGATTTTTCTCACAGTGACCATAGTTGAAACTGCAGGTTACTCAACAGCCAAGTATACGTCTATGTCAAATTACGCTATTTCTGTTTGTTTTACCGTTATCCGCAATTTGATTTAATACTTTGAAGCAGTGAGAGCACTGCATTTTGGGAGAATCTTGCACAACAACAGAACACTCAACAATTGGATGTTTTTTTCAGTTTGCATACAGACTTTATGGAAAATTAAAAAAGTAATCACATATTAATATATGCATATACAGTCAGGGACTTCTGACTTTTGTTACATGTCACGCCTTTTGCGCTCTCTGAGTGTTTCCTGTATCTTTCTTGACAAAACATCAAATTCCATCCATCCATCCATCCATTATCTTCCGCTTATCCGGGGCCGGGTCGCGGAGGCAACAGTCTAAGCAGAGAGGCCCAGACTTCCCTCGCCCCAGACACTTCCTCCAGTTCTTCCGGTGGGACCCCGAGGCGTTCCCAGGCCAGCCGAGAGACATAGTCCCTCCAGCGTGTCCTAGGTCTACCCCGAGGCCTCCTCCCCGTGGGACATGCCCGGAACACCTCCCCAGGGAGGCGTCCCAAAGGCATCCGGAACAGATGTCCAAGCCACCTCAACTGACCCCTCTCGATGTGGAGAAGTAGCGGCTCTACTCCGAGCTCCTCCCTGGTGACCGAGCTCCTCACCCGATCTCGCAGGGTGCGCCCAGCCACCCTGCGGAGGAAACTCATTTCAGCCGCTTGTATCCGGGATCTCGTTCTTTCGGTCATGACCCAAAGCTCATGACCATAGGTGAGAGTCGGAACGTAGATTGACTGGTAAATACAGAGCCTCGCCTTTTGGCTTAGCTCCTTCTTCACCACGACGGACCGGTACAGCGACCGCATGACTGCGGACGCTGCGCCGATCCGCCTGTCAATCTCGCGCTCCATCCTCCCCTCACTCGTGAACAAGACCCCAAGATACTTAAACTCCTCCACTTGGGGCAGGATCTCTCCACCGACCTGGAGAGGGCAAACCACCTTTTTCCGGTCGAGAACCATGGCCTCGGATTTGGAGGTGCTAATCCTCATCCCAGTCGCTTCGCACTCGGCTGCAAACCGCCCCAGTGCACGCTGTAGGTCCAGGTTCGATGAAGCCAACAGGACCACATCATCCGCAAAAAGCAGAGACGAGATCCCGCGGTCCCCAAACCGGACCCCCTCCGGCCCCTGGCTGCGCCTAGAAATTCTGTCCATAAAAGTTATGAACAGAACCGGTGACAAAGGGCAGCCCTGCCGGAGTCCAACGCGCACCGGGAACAGGTCCGACTTACGGCTGGAAATACGAACCAGACTCCTGCTCCGGTCGTACAGGGACCGAACTGCCCTTAGCAAAGGGCCCCGAACCCCATACTCCCGGAGCACCCCCCACAGGACGCCACGAGGGACACGGTCGAATGCCTTCTCCAAATCCACAAAACACATGTGGACTGGTTGGGCAAACTCCCATGAACCCTCGAGCACCCGATGGAGAGTGTAGAGTTGGTCCAGCGTTCCACGACCGGGACGAAAACCGCATTGTTCCTCCTGGATCCGAGGTTCGACTATCGGCCGGATCCTCCTCTCCAGTACCCTGGAATAGACTTTCCCGGGGAGGCTGAGGAGTGTGATCCCCCTGTAGTTGGAGCACACCCTCCGGTCCCCCTTCTTGAAAAGAGGGACCACCACCCCGGTCTGCCAGTCCAGAGGCACTGTCCCCGACCGCCACGCGATGTTACAGAGACGTGTCAGCCATGACAGTCCCTGCACATCCAGAGACTTGAGGTACTCAGGGCGAATCTCATCCACCCCCGGAGCCCTGCCACCGAGAAGCTTGTCAACCACCTCGGTGACTTCAGCCCGGGTGATGGGCGAGTCCGCCTCTGAACACTCAGCCTCTGCCTCCTCAGTGGAAGACATGACGGCGGGATTGAGGAGATCCTCGAAGTATTCCTTCCACCGCCCGACGACATCCCCAGTCGAAGTCAACAGCTCCCCACCTCCACTGTAAACAGTGTTGGTGAAGCACTGCTTCCCCCTCCTGAGGCGCCGGACGGTTTGCCAGAATTTCCTCGGGGCCGACCGGTAGTCCTTCTCCATGGCCTCCCCGAACTCCTCCCAGACCCGAGTTTTTGCCTCCGCAACGGCCCGGGCTGCGGCACGCCTGGCCTGCCGGTACCCGTCAGCTGCCTCAGGAGTCCTATGAGCTAGCAGCGCCCGATAGGACTCCTTCTTCAGCTTGACGGCATCCCTTACTTCCGGTGTCCACCACCGGGTTCGGGGATTACCGCCACGACAGGCACCAGAGACCCTGCGACCACAGCTCCGAGCAGCAGCTTTGACAATGGAAGTGGAGAACATGGTCCACTCGGACTCAATGTCTCCAGCATCCCCCGGGATCTGAGAGAAGCTCTCCCGGAGGTGGGAGTTGAAGACCGCACTGACAGAGACTGTTTGAGTCTCTTTTCAGTCAGCTGTAGTGGAAGAAAATGATGGTGGTTCATGTTGATGTTGCATTACAGAGGAACAGGACAGAATATTGTGATGGGATCACACTAGTGGCTAGATTTATCATCAAGTTGATGCTCTGACCTGTGAGTACAGGGTGCTCACTACTACAACATTGTATGGGTAGAAAGCACCAATCAATAACAGGATGGCATTTTGCCATAATGACACACATGCACAGACTGACAGTGTGAAAACAATACCAGCTATGCTATCATAGCTGGTAATTAGCCAGCCAAGTGTCTTATTGCCTACATTTTTTTTTAGCCCATCTCTAATTCAGACATGTCACTGCTCTCATTACTAGTGCAGTGCAGTGCTAGATGACACCCTGACATGGAAAAGTCACAAAGTGTCAAACTTTAAAGGGGACATTTTTAATATATTCCACTGCACACAGCTTTGGTCCACAGCCCTGTGTTCGTATTATTATATTTGCTTAAGAAAATTGACATATGGATGTTCTGTAGAAATATAATAGTTCCGCACCAGTCCACCAGAGTTAATTCTGCCAAAGACACATTTGAGTGAACATAGGATGATTTATCGATCCATCTTCACTCTTTACTTAACTGAACTGGGTTTCATAAATGTGACTTTTTCCAAAGACATTAGATTTCAGAGGACACTGATAACTAA